>JABWIB010003977.1:0-10816 GCA_016617825.1 Platyplectrum ornatum
TATATATATATATATATATGTGGAGCTCCCCATTGCTGCCCGGGCCCCATAGCAGCTGCACCCTTTGCACCCTCCATAGTTACGCCCATGGTCCCACCCCTTTCCAGTGGCGATCGGGCGGGAATCCATGGTGTATCACCTTTTATTGTCCATGGTGTATCCCTCTGTATTGTCCATGGTGTATTCCCTATATTGTGCATGGTATATCCCCCTGTATTGGTTTTCATTAAACCAAGCCAACACATCTCTACCCATTAACAAGCGGTTCTGAGACCCGATACCTATATTAGGTATAGGTTCTGCAGAACCTGCGAGAACTGGCTGAATCCCACCACTGTTTCTGTCTGTATTCCCTCTGCAGCCAATGCACAACAGTGACAGTAGTGAGGGTCATGGTGCTGGGCTCCTGTTCTGTCCGGGCCCGGGACAGTAGTCCCAGTTATCCCCCCCTGATGGAGGCCCTTGGTTATGACATGTATAATGATGGGTATTTAACAACTAATGAGATGCAAGTGAAGAGAGAGTATTCTCATCTGTGCATTAAATAAAGAAATATGATCATTTATAGACAATAGAAAAATAAAATTAAATATCTAGTAATATGTTAGTTGACAGTCAATAAATGACTTTATATATGACAATAAAAGTCTTTATATATTACATGACATAATATATTGAATTAATATGTTCATGCATTGTGTTGTCATTTTAAAGAAATTATTTATGCCCACAAACCACATAATATCCTGCATTTTGGGAGTGTCTGCCAATAACAAGAAAAATTGCTGATACTCTATCAAGTAATTTTTTCTATTGTGCTATTTCCAGGCTCACATATGGTACAACTACAATAAATAAATTTAAAAAGTTTGCACAATAATCACACTGAAAGGATCTATAATATCTGTAAGTGGTGTGGCAAGTGCATTAATCTGCATCATGAGCAGTATTATTATATTACCATTATCATTATTAATAATAATAACAATAACTTGTGTTTATAAGGCACCACATGATTTCTGCAGGGCCGTACATAGTGAATGTACATACATAGCATGGGGTACAGTGTAATGGTATACAATACAGTAACAGACATAAAATCAAATATAGCATGGGGGTACAATGATATAGCATACAGTATCAAACATGGCATACATACATATCATGAGGGTACAGAGTAATAAGGGTTGGGATGTTTATAATATATTAGCAGAGGAAAGGCTTCTTTACAGTAAGGGCAGTGAGGATGTGGAATTTATACCCAGAGAAGGTTGTGATTGGCAGGATCAATAGATGTATTTAAGAAGGGGGTTAGACAGATTTTTAGAGTAAAAAGGTATCCAGGGTTACAACTGGTAAGTAAAGTAAAATATTACTTTAATCAGGAAGGAGCTCTTGTATATTTAGTCTGGATCAACTTCAATGATAAAATTAGATCCAAAATTGTTTGAACATGTGGGTTACTGCTGGTGAGAGCTTACATGCTAAGGGATAGGGGGGACAGAGAGGGTAGAGAGAATAGGAGGAAGATAGGCAGGCCAGGGTCATTTTCATTATCCTATATCATTAAAACCACATCAATTCACATATGCAAATTGCATATACCATACCCACAGTGTAAACCTAAAATAGTATATACATCTCAACTACTGTGGATGCAGGCGGTACATCTTCTATAGGGCCTGGAGAAGAGCAGCAATTGCAGTCCAACACACAAATATATTTCAACCCAAAATATAGTTACTCAACATCCAAAAAAAGTGACCCCTTTGACCCGTAGACCATTACTGTCTAACAGTGTCAATAATGACTACACTGGCTCTAACCTCAAGAGCATACTATTTTATACATATTTCAACAAAGGATGATGATGTGCTTGCAACCGATTTCCTCCACTGGTCAGCAGGGTCAGAAGGTCTTTGAACCTGACCCTGATGACCATGGTATTGCAATCTACTCGATTAAGAATTATATTAATCACGGGGCTGTCGATGGTAGCCCTTTGGGTGAGCGGAGCAGCGGAGCAGAGTTAGACTGCTAAATTTCTCTTTCGTCAGTTCACTAAAATAGCTATGTTACAGTCCTGCTTTCAACTTCNTTTTTTTTATATTCCTAACATGACTATAACAACAATAACTGTACAGGAGTCATTTATAATACAGCAGCTTTTTGGGGATGACCAATCTGTTGTATGAAAAACAAATAACAAAGAAATGAGTTCAGAATAAGGAATTTAATCAATATTATTATGATTTTTAAAACCAAGATTTGGCTAATTCAAACATTAAACATGCTTAATAGGTAATAGCAGATAAATAATCTATACATAGCTTGAGTAGCATGTCCATAAAAACATAATAGCAAACAGAATACAACAAGGCAGCTCCATGTTTAAATTGTGACGCTATGATTAATTAAATTATAACAATAGTATGTGGCAGGAGTTATACTTACTGTATCTCTTCTCTATTGTTCCATTTGGTAGGCTGTCCTCATCCGTGTCTTCTGGCTAGTAGATATAAAGGATAGACCAAGGATAGATTGGAGTGAAGAAGAAGTGATTTGGATTTATATGTAAAGCTGGCCACACACTAGACAATGCCCAATTTTGCCCAATTCTGCGATTACTCAGAACTGCAGCCATCCAGTGGCAGAAGAGAGGTGGGTATCGACGAGAAGAGGAAGTCCCGAGCTGACTGGGATGCCTGCCAATCAGAAAAGGGCTTCCTCTTCTCCAGCCATACCTCTCCTTCCCAGCATGATGACAGCAGCTCTGGTTAGTATAGCTGCAGCCATCCAGACAGCCAACGACAGGTATTAGATTAGGCACTTACTAGAACACCTATCATTCTAGTGTATGATGCTAATAACAGGGCAGTTTCCCCAGGGGGAAATCGCACCATTTATCAGCTCTAATTACAATAGAATGATAGTCATTCTAGTGAATGCCCAGCATAAGTGTTCAATGGTAACTTACACAAGAAGAAGGCTAAGGGTAAATACACAAGGAGCAAATAAATGGTAATATTTCAGTTTTCACAAAACCTAGAGATGTGTATGAGGTGAAGTTAGACATTCCATGTTTCTCCTCTGCAAGCAACACTTCTTCAAAGGGCTTCTTGTGAACAACTTAAGGTAACTCGGAGTGGAGACATCCTTAGCCCATGAGTGCTTTGTTGCTACTTCCTGTATTGCATATAAGGTGTGGATGCAATGGGCATCCCCTCTCCCTCTCCCTTTCTGGTGTATATTAGGTTGATTCTGATGCACTGTATTATGTTTCTTGCATGGGTTGCTTAATGAAGTGACATAACATACTTTTTCTTTTCTATTTTTATTCTTTGTTTTTGTCGCTAATTTTTTCTTTATTTTCTTTTTCTTTCTGTATTTTTTTTTTTAATGTCCGTCTAATAAAATTTTCAAATACAAAAGGAATACACGATACAAAATAACGGATCATGTACGTGATCGTGTACAGAGCTATAAACCAGGAAATGCATAAACCGGAGTATAATAGAAAGCCCCAAGGCGGTTGAAAGAGCGTGTAAATAAGTATAAGGAGCTGCTGTGTGCATGAAAAGAACGAGTTAGAAACCAAAAGAAAGAAAAAGGTAAAAGAAGGGGAAAGAAAAACAGGATATAAACAAGGAGATACAAGACAGAAGAAAAAGGGAACACAAAAAGGGCAAGGAAGGAGGAAAGGAAGGGGAGGGATGTCATGCTAGGTGAGGGAGTCGGTTTATGCAAGTTCGATAGAGCAAGTGCCAGGTGGTATATTCAAATAGGGAGGATATATGAGATCAGGTCAAGGGTATCGCAGATCGCAGGGTCAAGGGAATCGATGTAAACACCCCATTTATTTTAAAAGCGCTCAACCCCCCTCTCAATGTCCAGGACAGTAGCCCAGCGATCGAAGTAGAAGGTGAGATGGACTTCTTGTAACTGGGACGAGGAGAGAACTATGAGGATTCTTTCCGTATCTTTAATGGATTATTTACACACAAAAATTGAGACACAGCTAGGTTTACTTTTTCAGCTGAATTTTATTACACATTTGCACCTCATTCTGTTACGATTTTGTATGATTGTCTTCTGGATGTAGTTATTATTTTACTGGCTGTGCCTGTGTGAGAAACTGTGTATTACTTTGAGTGGAGTGCATTGAGAAAATGACATCAGATACTACCACACTAGAATCTATGACATGACTCTCCTACATATCTTCTGTAGTAAAGTAATATTTGGCAAATTAGTTTCAGTTTAATGTTTTATCAGGTTTACTGTTAGAGTTATGATTTTCCAGACAGAAGAGTCTGAATAAATGAAAAATTTAGGTTTTATAGAAAGTCAAATATTACATGGTACTAAATTATAGCATTTAAATTGTCTTGGACATCACATAGGAAACAGAACATTTACAATAAATAACAGCAGTGCTTCAAGTGGAATTTTCTCTTCCTTAACAGCTTATATAAAAAATACATGGAACACTTATCTCAGTAGTTGCTTAAAACGCAATAGTTAGCAACAATAATGGTAGCATATGTGAAATAACACATTTCTAAACTGCAGAGACGGAAGATCGGTTTTGTGAGCATTTTTCACCAGCATTCTTTTAATAAAAGATCAAGTCTATAATTACTTAGAATGTTAGACCTTCTGGTTACTAAATATGGTTTGGCAGTGTGTCTCTGTAAGCAAGAAGACAAACCATGTCCTTGGAGAAAGTGAATCCAGATCTGTGTGTGTAAGTGGGAGAAGGGAGTGAACTCCCCAGTCACTCCCCTCTCTCGTGTGGGCATGGCAGGGGTTAGCAGCTTTTATGCTTATATACCCCTGCCTTGAGTGACCTTTGTGGATCCCTCGAACCCAGAAGGAACCATTTGGGTTTCCCTAGGAACGTACAAAACATTTTGTACGCTAGGGGATCTGCGTGCTGCCAGCTCTGCATGTGGAAGTTATTTGGAGGATGGACAGCTGTATCCTGTCCAATAATGCTCTATGATCAATTTATGCCACCGAAATTTTTACATAATGCAACTGCAACATGTCATATATTGCCTCTTTCTGCTGTTCCATTACTCAGCAAGTGTATGGCTTTAATTTGTAATGGAGCATTAAAGTTTGGGATGTTTTTAAATTTACAATTCAATGCAATGCTCAAGCTATGTAAAAATTAAATATTAACATTTCTTTTAATATGCATGTGATGTCCCATAAATACAGACATAATTGCGTATTTCTAATTGTGATTTTTACATTTCCCTCTTCATAAATGAGATACATTGCACTTTAATGTAGCTTTTGTAATGAAAAATAATTTTGAAGGTGTAATGGAAATTGAAAAAATTAAAAGCGGACATAAAAATGAATCAAAAGTAAACACCAATTTGCGCAGGGATGAGCTACAATACCACTTACTTTCATCAGTATGAAATAATTTATGCAAAATTCAATTAGTTTGCTTTTTATTTGCTACAGTAACTGCCAACACAATGTTAATTTACAATTATTCCAAAGCAAGCAAGGTGTAATTAGCTGAAAACTTGTAGCACAAACAGCACCAGTGGGAGAACCAGCCATTGATTTGAAACACAAATATATTTACAAAGGGAACACAGAAAAAGAAATATATCTACAACAATGTACAAGGTCAAAATACTGGATCTGGTGTTTGATTGAGACTAAACGCTTATGGTACCTTTTTCAGAGTATACACTGTGGTCTCCGCTGTCTGACATTGATTTATCCAGCTTGGATAGCAGTATGGTGGAGAGAGTAAAGCTGGTGAGGATGTTAGTGGACGAGCAGAAGAAGGTGCAGTTCACAGCTCAGGGACACAAATGTAGGAATCTGATTGGTTGCTATGGGCAACATCCCCACTTTTCAATCTCCCTGCTTATTAATTTACGCCCTAATATCAAGCAATTCATAACACTATAAAGGAGCATAACTACAATAAAGAGACTGTCAATTCACTTTCTATTGCTGGTGCTTGTTATACCCAGTTTATATATATTTCAGAATAGTTTCTATTTACTAGTTTCNAGTCACTATTTAATATGAAAGTCATGTGTTTGTTTATATGATTGGGGGATTGGTAGTCTGGAGCTAGTCCATAGTGATTGTGGTTTCAAAGAGCCAACAAAAAGTAACAAATTCATAACTATATATATANCCTAAATATTACTTACGTAAAATGTATTTATGCCACAAGCGTGGCCAAAGTGTTTCCACAGATGTTATCATCATCATCATCGTCATATTTGTGGAGTTTACATAACATAATTGCAACTGGAAGATATGTCCCAGTACATTTTTCACTGTAGAATCAAACAATCTAATATATCATTCTGCATTGTTTGGTTTAATTACTTCCATCTATTTCACATTTTCTTCCTGACTATAGCAGTTTATTTGTAATTTATTTTTATTTCAAATTACTTTTTAACTATCTTCCATTACCCTCAGAGCATTGTAATTATTTTAATGTAAAGTCAAACATTAATAATAACAATATTACAGCAAAATAGCTGTAGCTAATAGCAAACACCAGCATATTGTTCAAAGACAGAAGAAGATGATGCAAGAAGAGATGCAGTTTTTTAGACATTAAAAGATTCTATAATTATGATACTTAAGCATACATTTTTAATTACCGTATATGCCGGCGTATAAGACGACTGGGTGTATAAGACGACCCCCCAACATTTCCACTCAAAATATAGAGTTTGTAATGATCCCCTGCTGTATGATCCCCTGCTGTATGATCACCTGCTGTACTGACATTTTGCTGATGTCTCCTGGAGAGGAGGGGAGGATGTGTCTGAGAGGTCATTCTGTCACTGCACTCTGGGGTCACAGGGTATCTCTGAGGTAATAAACATCTAATGCTCTATAGATAATCACCATAGGACCATGTATACAGCTAGTGGTTATCTATGGAGCATTGGATGTTTCATACCTCGGAGAAAGATACCCGGCGTATAAGACGACCCCCCCACTTGGAGGCATGTTTTTCGGAGCTGAAAAGTAGTCTTATACGCCAGCAAATACAGTATAAACATAATATAATAGACAATTACAATAACTTTTCAAAAATTACATTCTAATGATCTCAAACATTCTTTTTATTACAAGAACTTATTTATAGCACCACCATAATAGATTGATAGATTTTTCTGGAGGTAACCTGGGGCCCGAGCATGACGGTGTGCACCATTCCCAACCCCATGATATAGGGGTCTGGAGTAGACACACTATATAAAGTACATATTGGGTATATTTGTATACTGTGAAGGAACATACAATACTGATTGAGATATATAACCGGAATGGGACTATATAATATATATTGTGTGACTTATATATTGTATAATATATATAGTATATTGTGTGTCACTCCTAAATCTTGACATGCCACACACATTGTATAATGCCATCTCAGACCTCTAATTTGCTTTATACAGTGTGCCAGCTCCTAATACTTAATATAATATAAAGCTGGCATATAACTTATTCCGGCTTTTCTGTGCAGCGTGCGCTGCTGCATACACAGAGCAGAGGCTCCGGAGCTCGCATTTCAGAATGCAGGGAGATAGACATTGCACATCCGTCTCCCCTGCGCTAAATTCAAAGCTGCATGTTTTTTTTAAACAACATGCAGCTCAGAATAGCATGGATATGGCTGGCGCACTCAACTCTGAATCAGGTCCAGTTTACCTCCCCTGCAATTCAACATGGTTTTGCCCACTCTTGACTAAAGCTGGTCGATTGGAACTACAGTATTTTTTGCATAGTATATGGCCAGTTTTAGATCTTAGAACTTAAGCTGGCCATACACTATGCAATAAATTGTTCCAATTGACCAGCTTTAGTCAAGACTGGGTAAAACCATGTAGAATTGCAGGGGAAGTAAAATGAAAGTTAGTATTTGCATGCAGGGAGAATACTTTTTTTTATATTTTTCACACAGATACTGACCGGTGTTACTGTTACACTGTTATTAGACTTGTACTAGGAAACATCATGTCTCACTTGTAATACTGATTGCAACTAATTAAATTTAACTCCCCTGCAGTTTAACATGGTTTTGCCCACTCTTGAAAAATCTTTTGATTGGAACAATTTATCTTATAGTGTATGCCCAGCTTAAAGCTGGTCTATTGGAACTATTTATTGCATAGTGTATGGCCAGCTTTACCTAATCAAGTCTTAAAGCCAAGTGAAGGCAATTCAGAGCTGAATTAGTGTTAATTCTAGACAATTAGCAGGCTGTATATAATTACCTAGGCATCCTCTGGGCAGCAGACTGAGATTGTTTTCTACAAAGCAGGAAAAAGCTATAAAACACTTTAAAGCTCTAGAACAGCATTAAGAAATGGATGTTAACGGAAAGTGTTAATGTAAATGTATCATCTGCAAGGTTGGCCACCTTGTGATCACATAGTACAAAATACCTTCTATGGGAACCCAGCAGTGCTTAATATCTACTTTTCTTACTGCATTACAAAAAATTCTATAATGGGTGCAAAGGGGCCCTGTTGTACCCACCCTGCAGCCAAGTCCAATGTAATCAAAAGATTTCTGCCTACTGGACTGGCAGCAGATGCTCAACCAAAGAGTGTCTGGCTTATGCAGGAAAGATAGACTGGGAACATTTAAGCTTCAAATAAGTCTGAAAGTCTATGTTTTTCCTTATAGACTTTCTTGTAATTCGCACCTCTCAGAGGTGCAAATTAAAAGGCACAAATTTGGCAATGTTCAACAATTGAATATGTTTTTATCGCACCTGCCATTATTTTAACAAGATTAACTGTTTAATCCGATGTTGTCTAATTTATATGCTAACTGGGCAACATTGTGCTTGCTAAATTGTTTTTTTGCTAAAAATTGTATGCATATTTTTATATATTATATTATTATATCTATTTTTTTAACTATTATTTATTATATTTATTTACTTTTTAATGTAAACATTTTATTCATCAATTAAAAAAAGTAAATTGTACACTCAGCTGATCAATGATCAATAATGGAATGCCTATTGCTATTATACATTAACAGGTAAATTAAGATACATTCAGGAATAAAGATCAGTACAACAACTTGGTTGTAGCGTGGATATGCATGACCACCATTTTGAGACATTGAACATGATCACAACATTGCATTTGCAAATTGCAATTTTTCCTCCCTAATCCTCTCACCTGTACATCTATTTTATACCTCTTTTATATCTCTAGTTTCTGGCATATCTGATTTTGTGTTCCTTTCTTTTCTGAAAGGAAACAGGGCTACACTGGTTTGTGGCTACCATTGCCATTGTTTCACATATATTCCTCTTGATTAGCTCTCCAGTAATGTACAATCCCAATTTTACCCTCCCCCTTTAATCTCCAAAGAAAATTTAAATAAAGAGTTCCAAACAGTGGCGGAACTACCACTGTGGCGGCTGGTTGCCTTCCCGCAAAGGCAAAGTTGATGGCAGATCAATATAGCGCCATGCACTCTTTAAACTGCCTATGGGTCTTACCAATATAATATAGTCCACATGGACAAATTATGATATAAATACCAACCTTGGGGTACAAGTTAGAGAATGTAGAATTTTTTTACCTCTTCCCAGTGTGATGAGATCCAAACAAGGAAAACGAGGATAAAATGGCAGGACAGTGGAAGAGGCGGTAAGGCCAATAGAAAGCAGAAAGCCTTGTATTCAACCTGTCTTCAGTAACACTTACATAGGAGAATAGATCCTGAATAGAGGCTTTTCTTTTGAGCCTCTAAATACCCATAATGCCTTTATTTGGAAGATTGAAATGACTAGACTGAACAGACAACTAAAGTTAAAGGAATTCTTTAAAAACACTGAACCTCACACAGGATGCGATAAATCATTAAAAAGAAAACCAGACAAAAGGGGGTTACTAAGATATCAAGATTTGAATTTCAAGATTTGCATGTTTACCTATTCCGAATAGAGGTGGTAAGAGGGAACTCATTCTCCTACAATGTTATCAACACTTGATCCACATTATGAAGACCCTAGTATCATTAAGACTTAATAAAACTGTGACTCTCTGATATTGTATATATGAGACATTTTGAGCACATTTGTATTTGTCCTGATGAAAATTTAATAAGCGGAAATGTTGTTACTATAGAGCAGTGGTGGAACTATCGGCAGTGCAGCCAGTGCAGAGCATCGATGCCCATGCAGAGAATGGGGCCTGCAGGCGCTGAAGTTCCGGCCCCTATTTAACAAAAAGCTAAAAACAAAAAATTAAAGGTGCCTGCNACTCTGCAGACATCCTAGCTTTGCGCTGTGTGACTTACACAGCATGCCCGAAGTCTGCCGAGACATTTGCAGTAGCTCTTAATAATTTCGATGTAGCCACATGTGTTCATGAAAAAGTCACACACCGCTCGAAGAACCTTAAGACAGACACACAGGCCAAAATTTACTAAGCGGTGAGATTGAAAAGTGGGGATGTTGCCCATAGCAACCAGATTCAAGCTCTCAGTTTCATTTTACAAACTATAGAATGTGAGCTCAAATCTGATTGTTTGCCATGGGCAACATTCCCTCTTTAATCTCACCGCTTAGTAAATTCAGGACAAAGCCAGTGATTCTGGTTGTATATATGTATTGTATTTTAGAATACATCTTTCAGTTTATGAGTAGGTTCATGCCAGTTTATGCACAGTATGTAACACATTTAGTGGTTACTGTCACTACAGGTCCCCCCTCCCTTTTACTGCATTTAAATAATACCCCGTTTTCAGTGAAAACGACGGCTCTAGTGGAAAAGGC
>JABWIB010003977.1:20882-31003 GCA_016617825.1 Platyplectrum ornatum
TCCGGGACATTGTTAGGTACTATTTATATGCAGTATTGAGCGCGCCGAGTTTTGTGTTTTATATATATATATATATATATATATATATATATATATGTGTACAATATTATACTGCTATTAAAACACAGTACCCAATTACAGAGTATTAATTAGGTATAATTTTAGTTTAAATTTTTATATTTCATTTATCTATAATCAAAAATTTTGGTTCATAACTCAATGATATTAGGCGATATGCTCAACATTTTGCCAGGAGGAATGTTTCTGACAAGTAAATATAAGTTAATGCCCTGCTACCTAGCATAAATTGTTAGAATAAAATCATCATTCCTTCTTTTTCCATAAAAATTTAACAAAATCCATATATATATATATTTATATTTATATATACACCAGGGTGTAGGGCATATCATGGCATGGTATCATGGCATATGCCAAACATGGTAAACAGGAATATTATTTACATTGAACTGCTGACAAATCTGGTACATTTTTTTATCCCAATAATATATTTACAATTTATACGTACGTAGTGTACTGTATTACTTTGCATGAAAAATTGTTTGACCAGGCACATCTTGAATANATTAGGCTCAGTAAAACTGTATCACTGGAATGAAATGCTTATTGGATTAGTTAGTTAATTACATTGGCCACAAAAAGTCTCTGTAACTAAGAATATATCTTGATTATGAGTTATACTCTAATAAAATTGCAAGTGAATATTTTTTGGCTTCATTTGGAAAACATTCTAGTGAGTTCTAGTTTCTGCCAGTGACGATGTTTAATGTCCACACAGCGTTTTATTATGCCGGTTAAGGAGTCAGTTGCTTGTCAGTCATAGTTCACAGTTTCTAGTTCCATGACACATTCTGCAATATATTCAGAACAAACAATATCTACATTTTATTTTACATTTCTGATCACAAACAGCCCTTAAGCTAATGATTTGGAAAACATACCTCTCCTCTTTTCCAGCAAGCATTCATTTTCCAATCAGATCTCCTTCCAATGGCAACAGCTGATGTTTTTTTATGGCATTCCAGGCAATGAAGTATGTCCACTTGGAAAAGAGACAAACCATTGCAAAATTTACTATTCTAACTATAAATCAGTGTAAAAGTTAAAGGATGCCAATTCTTAAACAGACATGCATATTTTTTATGTTTGTAGTGTTCATTAAATCTAACAATAATATGCTACTGACCACACAGATACTAGGTACTAGATGCTAATATCTGATTGTGTTGGTCTAAGAGATACAAGTAGTAATATCCAGATGAGTGACATTTATCACAATCAGCTTCTTGTGCTCCTTTATGTCTGGTAGTTTCTGGTAGTTTCACTCTGTGTAACTGCTATTCTACTGTTTAACCACTGTGTACTCCAGTTCTGGTGTCAGGTTTCCATCCCTAGTTTTCCTGATTACAGCAATTGTACTATCTGCATATAAACAAGCTGCTTCCTCTGCTCTCAGCTGGTTCATTGTTGTTCCCTATCAAAGTGTGCCTGATGCATGCTGCTACAGAACTTATCCATCCGGCATCTGTAGAACCACAGATACCAGCCTGCTATTCACACTTTCCCAGTTTGTCTACTTACATCTACTACACTTCTAAATGTCTTCACCCTCTGTCTGCAGAACTACAGAAACCAGCCTGCTAACCACATTTCTCTGTCTGCTGTACCACAGCTTCTTTCTATCCACAGTATATTCCAGTCTGTCTACAATTTATCTACCAGTGACTTTTTTGTGTTCACCTTAGAACTCCTCATACTTTGTTACATGTTTTCTGCAATAAACCCTATTTAGTTTAGTTATTGTGGTATTTCTTGGGTCTCCAGTCACTGCAACCCAAAATCCACGACAGTATGAACTAGCCTAAAAACATTAAAATTATGTTTTTATATTGCCAGTTCTGAACATTTAATTTCCTCTGGTCTTCTCCAGGAGGGGCTTCCCAATGTCTCAGCCCCAGGGGGAGCCTCCCGGGGCCTCAGTTCTTTGGAGGGGTCTTCCGTGCCCTTCTGCTTCCAGTGTGGGGCGCGTGCCCCAGGGGCTACAGTTGAGGTGCATACGCCATTAGCCATGGGTCCTTCTGCCTCAGACTTTGGGCTACCGTGCCTGATTCCAAAGTCAGGGTGCCTACTCCAGTAGCCATAGATGGTCTCCCATGCTCTTTTAGTGTTAGGGCGTGTGCTCCAGGGGCTGCATGGTGTTGAGTCGCCAGTTCTGGCTGTCCGGTGTCAAGTATTCCATTGAGTCTCCTGAGGCGTCCAAAGTCTCCTTCATCCTTGGTTTCAGGTTCAGCATCTCCTTCATCCTTGGCTTCAGGTCCAGAGCCTCCTGGGACCTTGCCTGCCGTGTCTTCATCTGCAAAGCCTTCAATATCCTTGTCTGCATTAGAGCCCTCAAGGTCTCCATCTGCTTTTCCAAGTCTCCAGCATCCTTGTACGCAATTGAGTACCCAAAGTGTCCTTCTATCTTTGATAGAGAAATTTTACAACTTTTGTCTCTTTTTGGCTATTGTGAGGAGCAATTTGCAGCCAAGCCTGGACACTTCTGGAGCCATATAGCTGGGTTCTTCTTACACCATTTTGAGGGGAGAGGCTTGGATTTAGCCTTCCCTCTTCTGGAATTTCAACATTCAGAAGATGTTTAACATAAATAAATATGTGAATTGTTTTTTGAGAAAACTAATGAATGGTCCTGCAGGTTAACATTGTCCCCACTTTGGTGGATCTCTTTAAAACTCTACACCGCCACAACACCCCGTACCCTAATTTTACTGAAGCATACACAGTCCTCATCCCTAAACCCAACAAGGATAGGCAACTCTTAGATTCTTACAGGCCAATTTCTCTTCTCAATACCGATTACAAAATCTTAGCTAAAATCATGGCCAACTGCCTGCAATCCATCCTGCCTGAGCTTCTCATTCCCCACCAGCTGGGCTTCGTCCACCGACGGCACGGTGGTGGCAATCCGGACAGCCATTGCTGCTGTAGTTGCTTCACACCAATCCCCGATGTCCCGCAACAAGCTCCTTAGTCTCGACACACATAAGGCCTTTGACACTATCCTCTGGCCCCACCTGTTTGAAGTACTAGACTCCCGTAGATTTGGCGCGGACATCGTCCGCTTCTCCACTATTTCTACTCCTCTCCTAACACCAGACTCCTTATCAATGGAGTGCGCAGCTCCCCTATCACAATGCACCGCGGTACCAGGCAGGGCTGCCCACTCTCACCCCTATTGTTTAATATTGCAATCGATCCTCTTTTGCGCCTGCTTCAGGGCTGGTTGGGTTTCTGGGGGATTTCGGTGGGAAATCGAGAGGTAAAGATGTCGGCCTTCGCGGATGACCTCCTTCTGTACATTGCGGATCCACATCTCTCCCTTCCGGGTATCCTAGACAATATCCACCAATTTGGGGAAATTTCGGGTCTGCAAATTAACACATCTAAATCTACTTTCTTGTATTTGAAATGTGGGGTGCGCTGCCCGCTGTGGGGGAGTGCGGTCTCTCTTACCTGGGCCTCCGACTCCTTCACTTACCTTGGGGTCCTTCTGCCTAAAAACCCTTCCCTACTTTACCGCTTAAATGTTGATGCCACCATGCAAGCTATAATGCAGGATGTTCAGACGTGGGAACATCTTACTCTGTCCTATCTTGGCAGGGCGCACTTGTTGAAAATGGTGTCCTTCCCCAAACTCCTCTATGCCTTGCAAGCCCTCCCGCATCAATTCTATTTTTCGAAATTTCATCTGGAAAGGGAAGAGGGCGCGCATTAGCTTCAGGACGCTCTACCAGCCCAAGCGCAATGGTGGCATCAATTTCCCCAATGTTCAGAACTATAACCTAGCTGCTAACCTCCGACATGTTAGAGACTGGCTCCTCGGTACCGGTGTCTACACTAACACCCTCCTAGACTCTGAGGGTATTCCCTTCCCTACTTTCTCCATATGCCTATCTCGGAACTCTGACTCGATGAAGGACAACCCTCTCCAGTGTCAAAAAGTCCTGGCACGCGATTCGCTCCCGTTTCAACTTGAACTCTCACAGGTCTGTGTTTCTGCCCCTCCTGGGGAACCAGGATTTCCACAGTGGTGCAGCCTCCTACCCGTTCACTATGTGGAGCCGAGAAGGTATTTGTAATTTGTCCTGCCTTCTACACATAGCCGGCAGACGATCTCTCACATTTTCCGAAGCAGTTATTAAATTCCCCTTCCTATCCCGCTCACCCCTAGCGTTCTACCAGAGTGCCCACTATGTCTCTGCAGTGGTTAGGGGGTTTTCAGCTCTAGATTGGTCCAACCGCTTAGATAAGCTCTTGCTGCATCCAGTCCCTGGGAGCCGGGTTCTGTCGTCCCATTACGCCCTGTTGATAAGATAGACTATGAAGCCTCCCCCTCAGGGATTTCTGGCTGGCTGCGCCAGTTCCCTTCCCTTACTGTGGAGATTCTCCTCAACACCCTGTTTGCCTGCTAGCATGTACACGGAATTGTATCTTAATGTCTACAACCGTACTTTCACCCAACCGCCTTTCCGTATGGGAACAGCGGACTCACCACANTGTCAGAGATGCCGGGCGGAGGTGGCGGACCTCTTCCATTGCCTGTGGGACTGCCCCTTTGTTCGGCATTTCTGGTTGCAAGTTAAACACCATGCNGAGATTCATCTCCTCTCCTATGTTCCGTTTTCCCCAGAATGGGCCATACTGGACATCCTCCAGGGACCTTCTAGAGTTGACAATGGCTGCAAGAAATTATTATTGGCTATACACTCTGCCGCCAAGAAAACAATCCTCCAGCACTGGCTGGGCACGGGTCGAATCCCGCTGTCCCTCTACAAGGAAAAACTGTTTTATATCTTCCATATGGACTGGATTGATACTCTACTAGATAAAATTCTTCGGGTGGGGAGGTTTTTCTCAGTGTGGGAAACGTACATTTCCGGCTTGCCAACCCACATGCAGCTTAGTCTAAGATCTAGCTTCGGCGATACTCCCTCCCTGAGGCGGGAGGCGACTGGAGATCCTCCAATTCTCTCCACGGACCGGTGACCACTCCTTTGATTCACTGCTACGCTGTGTGTTTTGCAACTTTGTGGATGTCTACCCTGTTTACTTCACTCATATATGTCCCTGACTGTAATTAATCTTAAAGGAATTTTGATGCAATTGTATTTCTGTATGTGATGCTTGTTTAATAAAAAATGTTTTGGAAAAAAAAAAAGAAAACTAATGAATGGGACAGAAAGCAGAGGTTGCGCTATGAGAAGCTGCAGCCTCTGCACTTAGCTCCAGTTCCCCTACATGCAGGGAAAAGGGGATGTTCCTTCTCCCTGCATATTATCCAGAGGTGCATGTTTACCTGTTTCTCTTTCTTCTCTGGATTGACTGATGTCTGCAGTCGGACACTGCATCAGCCCCAGAGAGATCAGCCCCAGAGAGAGATCTAGATACACTGATGGAACACAGGCATTTACAATCAAGCTAATCAGGCATCACAGATTTCCAATGCAATGTTTTAAATTTAATGAACTGTAATCAACAATAAAAAAAATTGAAAATCAGTGATGTCTACTTATTATACCATAACTTATATCTCTACCATCTACATGTTTTTGCTGTAGATTTTTACCTCATTTCAATTCCTTTGTATCTTTATATGTTTAGTTATTGGAATCCTATTAGTGTGCATATCTGGGGTGCTGATCCAGAGTTTGGGAGTAGGGTAAAACAGGTTCAGGTGTAGAGCTGGACAAAACCAAACATTTAACTGAAGGGAGAGATAACAATCTAGCATTATAAAAGTATTTGATTAGTATAAAGTACAAATTCTGAACCTGATTCAGACCTGCAAGTATTTTTGTGCAGAGGCTGCAGCTTCTCATAGCGCAACCTCTGCTTTCTGTCCCATTCATTAGTTTTCTAATGAATTCATCTTTCTACAGAGCAGCTCTAGCTTTTGTGGATCATTAGATTTATTCATTAGTGAACTAAAAAGAGGTGTGTAGATCTGGTTGAGGCTTTTATTAAATCTATAAAAATCTTTATGCACATATCCAGAACAATAAAACATGTAAACAAAAACTATTGATTATTGCACCAATGTAAAATCAATGTAAACCTCTTTCTACCCTTCACAACTAAAGACCAATTGAATAGAGGACTTATATTAAAGAAAAAACTCCTTTCAGATTTTATTGAACTGTGCAATAAGATTAAAAATAAACATTTAAGAGATAATTTGTCAAGAAATTATAGAAATGCCAGGACCTGATTCTAAATAGCGCATACGCCTGCGCAGATTGGCTTTGAATGTCACGGATGCAAGCTCAAAGCCCGCATCTGTGTCCTTACGACTCCGGCACATGCAAATGAGAAAAGGGGCGTTCCTCACCCTTTTTCTCATTTGCATGTGCGCTTTTAGCAGGAATTAGCCCTGCTAATTATGCCAAAACACCATGTCCTGACATGGTGTAAGTTATCTGTAGTAGTAAGAAGCAGCTAATTGTCCCCCATGGACAATTAAATGCTTTTAAAAACATAGCAATGGCAACATTTTCAAGTATAAGTAGTATGCAGGCTTCCATTCATAAAAGCCGGCATACTACATAAGGGCTTTTCTGTGCAACGAGCGCTGCTGCACACACAGATCAGGCTCCGGAGCCACTATGCTCGGGGGAGACAGACATTGCATGTTTGTTTCCCCTGCACTAAATTCAAAGCTGCATGTTTCTAGAGAAAGAATAGCACAGATACGGCTATGCCCGCCGTAAACTTTGAATCAGGTCCCTTGTGTGGTGATCAGCAAATTGTGATAAAACCTGCTGATGAGTGGGAGTTATAATACTTAATATGAGAGACTACATTCAGGAGGCTGTGGAAGACACTGTTTTATATGGAAAACTGGACTCTAATCCCAGTGAGAATTTTTAGAAACTTAACAATAATTTTTCTCTTGCATTATTTAGACGGCTATTGATAAAAACTTACCAGTATTTCTAAGTGATTTCTACATACTANTATTACATACTACTAAGCTAAAATCCTACTTAAAGGATACTAATGTTAAGTGGTATCACATGGCATGAAAGCTATTTATTAGTTATGTATAACAAAAGACATCGTTGATCACCGATGTTTNGTTTTTTTTACCTAAAAANATAAGAAAAAACATGTAAAAAAAATAATTAAAAATATACTTAAGTTTCAGATGTCTTCGTTTCTTTCTTCTTCCCATTTTCCAGTGCCCAGCAAAGACATCTGTAATGTAAGGATTTTTTTATTTATTTATTTTTCTATTTTTTTTACAGGTCTGCACTCTTTCCTATGGCCACCATGAGAACAAACATCGCTCTAATGGATGGCCCCTAGGCAAAATCACCCAATTTGTTGGTGCCGACTTTCCATGAGAACAATGTCATTCTCGTGGTTGGCCACCTTTACACTTTCATGGGCAAAACCATTTTGAATTGCAGGGGAGGTAAAATTAATTCATTGCAATCAGTATACATTACTAGGTGAGAGATGATGTTTCTAATAACAGTGTAACAGGAACACTAGTCAGTGTGCAAAATGCAAAAATAAAGCATTTTCTCTACATGCAAACACTAACATTCATTTTACATCCCCTTCAATTCAACATGGTTTTGAACTTGAGAGTGTAAGTCATGAGAGTGTAAATGTGAATCTGGCCCATCATTTTTTTTTCTGGCCCAAAATTCTTTTTAAGGATCAATTTTATTTACNGCGGGTAGGTACTGCCATGGGGACTATATTTGCCCCAAGCTATGCCAACCTGTATATGGGTTGGTTGGAGGAGGTCCTGATATGGGAAGGGCCNTTTAGGGGCAAGTTGTTTTGGTATGACAGATACATAGATGATTTATTTTTTGTATGGGTTGGCGACACTGACTAATTTTGTTAATTTCCTTAAAACTAATAATTGTGGTCTTAGATTTATTTGTACAGTTGGCAACTGTATATATTACTGCGAACCAAATGTCCACAAGAAATTATTAAAAGGAAGTGGATTCCAATTAATTTTTACATTTTCAAAGATGTCACAATTCCAATGAGAAAAAATTATTACTAATTTCTTTAATGAAGAAATTGTTCAACATTGGAAAATTTACAATCACAGAGCAGAGGTCATTTCTACAGCAGGGTTACCTAGAGGAACCCAGTCAATGAGACATAACAGTCCACCTTGTTAAACTCAAAAGAGACTTTATTGGCTAAAATAGGGATAAATGGGCTGATTCAGCCCTGCGTCGCGGAGATTCATTTTTTTTTTCTCATTCATGAAAGCCGGCAACCAGTGCCGTCTTCCATGCTCGCATCATATGCTGCAAGGAAACACAAGCAGAGGCTCCGGATACAGCATCTGAAGCCTCTGCGATTTTTCAAATAGCGCAATGATGCGGGGCATACGGCATNACCCTCTCCCAGCGCTGTATTCAGAGCTGCACTTTTGTGAATCAGGTCCAAAGAATCCAAAAATACAAATAAGCAAGGTAAAAAATTTCTGTTTGCAACTTAACTTTAATTAGAATTTAATTCAGCAGCCAATCAGATCATTCAGATTGTTAAAAGAAATAGTATGTTCCTGAGATGTTATTAAAATCATGNGTAACCATGTTTTGGAGAACAATCTTTAGGAGGGCAACCAATGTATCACCTATCAATTTTTGTATAGGCCTAATGTTACTTTCAACTAATACAAAAAATAATACAAATTCAGATTAAAAGTTGTATTAATTGTAAAACAACTTTTGTAAATAATTACTTGCCAATGTGGAAAACAATATGTGGGATGCACAACATATCAATTGTATATCACACCAGCATGATGTAACAATAATAAAATGACAGGGAATTAAATGTACAGCAGGATGGGGGGCATTTCTCTGTTTTGGGTGAGAGGGACGCATATTGGGTTGGTTTTTTACAAAAGTTATACGTGAATATTTGTATTGTAAAATGACCTGTATGATCTAATTAAAATATTATTGCAATGCACATGTGGTTAATTACTAATTAATCCTCCTCTTTATAAAAGAGACTAATGAGATGGTAGCTGTGCTCTCTGATGAACCCCTATGTAGAGAAACGTGTAATGCTAGGTATCAGAAAGATAATCTTTCCAGTCAACACATAAAGGACCCTTTCAGCAGATATCTGTTAGATGTGTACTCAAAAAACATGCTGCAGGATCGTTTGAAACAGTCTGTGGTCGTTGGAAAAGATTATTAGGAGCTCCTAATATTTTAGATTAACAATGCCACGATATTGATGCCACGATATGCATAAAACTGCAGTGTGTACTAAGCAACAATTCTCAGAGCAATGATTCCCATTGAAAATAAAGTAGCCATCTGGTGGACGAGTGTGTTATTGCAGCCTATTACAGCTGCAAAGCATTGTGGGATTATAAAAACACTGAAGCCTGCACATCGTTAGTAGTGGTCTTTCAGTTGATCGTGTGATCAGCTGATCATCTGGAAACAGCATGTGTACTCAGTGTAAGAGTTACAGAGCTATGGCTCGTGATTATGCCTATTTTGCTAGCAAAAAAAGATTACAAAAAGTACCAACTAAATTGGTACTGCACATGCACTGTTAGGGGGTCCTGAGGATAGGTTTGAGAACCACCGCACTATACAATATGGGACATGTCTGAATTTGTTTGGAACAGATGTCTGTTTAATTACAGCCTTACACAAGATTCTAGCAGAAGGCTGTTGATACCATGTAGTGTATACCCCATGTAAAACCCTGCTACAAGTGGAAAAGTGAGAGGGGTCGCAATGTGGCCTGATCGAGGGTTTGGGCAACACCTTGTGAATTATTCTAAAAAAATACTCTTTATCATCTATTCCCTGTGATATGTGGATTTCAAAGAGCAAAAAATAAGTATTGCCGCTATGCTTAATTCTATAAATTAAGCTGGCCATACACTATAAGATAAATTGTTCCAATCTAAGCATTTTTAAAGAGTGGGTAAAACCATGATGAATTGCAGGGGGGGTAAAATGAATGTCAGTGTGTGCATGCAGGGAGAATACTTTATTTTTGCATTTTGCACACAGATACTGACCAGCGTTACT
>JABWIB010003978.1:0-29412 GCA_016617825.1 Platyplectrum ornatum
ACTATGTGTGGTTCCCAGTATAAGTGCTACAGATCCTTTACTGGCCACTTAAATAAACATTAGTTCCTGTTAAACGGTAACGGATGATCGAGCATATTGGCTACCACCGTAGATTATTTAATGTTATGTGTACACAACATATTATCAGATGAATTGGTTTATGGGGCTTCCAGATNNCAAGGAACAGACATCCATCAACAAATGTACTTTCCAAAAACATGGAGCGGAGCCCTCGAACCGATGAGAGTACGAAAACAACATGCCTGCTATGTCAAATACGCTTTGTTACTATGCTGTTTTAATAATTGGTTATTATGCGCTGTCACTCATGNAATGGTCTTAGNGGTATATTTACNAGGCAGGGAGATTGCNGTGAGAATGGAAAGTGGGGATGTTGCCCATAGCAACCAATACCCCAGCTGTCATTATGACTTTACGGGTTAATTACTGCTCCACATGCTCGGAATATGCAGTTGTGGGCGATACAGAGGAGGAGGAGGAGGAGAGGGATGTAGGGATGAGGAGCTCTCATTAATCAGAACTTGAACCTAATTACAGTGTGCTACCCTGCACTCACACAACATACAGTCTATGGTCATGTAGCCGCACCCAGCGTGCCCGCATTGTGTTGGCATGCTACGAGCTGTGTGGGTATTCAGAGGTAGCATCGCATGCACAGCTGGATCACACGCAGCATAGCCCAGGTTTAGTGCTCTGAACATGCCACAGTATAAGCTCTTCTGGACGCAATCACTGATCCGGGCCTAATAATATAATGACCGGTTTTATGGTTGTGAAATAGTCAGAGTGTCCATCTGAGACTAATTTATGTGTACAGGAAATTGTTTAGAATGATTGTTCGACTTTACTTCAGACTCGTCACAGCCAGAGACTGCGAAACGCGTGGTAGTCTCTTTAAGGGTCTTTAATAACTGCCCTTTAGTTGTCTCCNCTATTGTAGGGTATCTAGTGTATCCCCTCTGTCCATTTACTACAGATGTATAAATCAGAGGTGTCATAAAAGCTGCTTTTTGGATTTTATTATCCGATGTTCTGGTAGATCCAAATCACTTATTGCTAGCAGTTCCTGTCATACATAGGTAGCAAAATGTTTAACACATTACATTTCAGGGTATGATGATGGGGAGCACCAGTCCAGGGCTGGATTAAGGTCAGGAGAAGTCCATGGCATTTATCCCGAAAGCATGCGTATATGCTGTCAGTAACTCTGAAAAGTTGCAGTTCCAGCAGTGACAGCTAGGTGGCGCATCAATGCAGAAGATAACCATTGTCACTGGCTGTGTGCTGTTACACATTAGTGCAGTCTTATGACACATTTCCCGAAATCTAGATGTGACGGAGCCAAGCCATGGCGGTACTTTAAGTTACATTTAACCCTATAATATTTGTTTAGTAATTAATGGTACCACACACTGTCCAGGTGGAAAATATTCATTATTGAGAACACTCGTATGGGTTTTTTTTTTGAGCAGGTATTTATATATTCATGATATATTCATGTAGAACTTTGATTGCAGTGTTTTCCATTGTCATAATATTGTTATTTATCCCTGAGCCGTGTGAAGTGTAAGCAGCAGTGCATCTATAACTGTATGATTCTAGCAGTTTATCCCGTCTTTAGAAGAAATGTAATGTATTCCGAAGCTGAGCACAGCATGCGAAGTGTTCTCTGGACTCCTTATCTGCGTCTCTATGTGCAATAAAACAAAGAAAGCTCATCAAAGCGGAGTCTAATGAAAATTGTAATCACTGTTTGAAAAATTNAAATGCAAATCTTTGTATATGTGTAGTTTACTAAATGATACGAGCAGTGGTTTGCAAACAGAAGTACTTACAGTAAACACATCTGATTGCTTTCCCCAAATCTGGACTTTTCCAAACCACAAAGCCGTGACAGGCGAATAATAAATCACGCGCGAGTATTTGTATGTGTGTTAAATTCATTGTTATATTCATTGGTATATTCATTGGTAATTCGTTGGCATTTACCGTATATACTGGAGTATAAGCGTAGGGACCAAATTTCACCTAAAAAACTGGGATAACTTATTGACTCGAGTATAAGCCCCCCCCCAGTATGTCTGTCTGTCACCCCTGTGAAAGGCTCATGTCACTGATGGATCATTGCCCCCACAGGACTACATTGTCTCTGGCCGATTCAATCCCGTGCGAAGACGGGAAAAAACGCGAAGTGCGCTTTTTCCCGTCTATTACGGGACTGAGAACTCGCGTTTTTTTGTACGCACCTCTATGAGGTGCGAACGAAAAAACGCGAGATTTCCTGCCTTACGCAAATAGCGTAGTGGTAGTTACGCCCATGTACATGATTTGTTCTTATGTCTGGNACAAATAATATAAGTAGAAGACTAAGGCCTATATTTACTAAGCAGGGAGAGTGAAGAGTGGCAACTAATCAGATTCAAGCTCTTTCATTTTATATGCTGGAGAGCTCGAATCTGATTGGTTGCTATGAATGCTATCATATGGTGCCCAGAAAACGCTAAATTTTTTAAAAAAAAACCCCATACTTACCTCTCAGCTGCCGTGGTGCTTCCTCCTCCCAACAGGAGAGGAAGTGCTTCCTGCTTTCAGACGCCCGTCCAGCAATGGCTGCCGAGAGTTAAGTATGGGTTTTGTTTTTTCTTACACCAATGATATCATTGATCAATCCTGAATACAGATTTTTTTACCATTTTTTTATCGTAACCTGGCCACACGCTACACACGTAACCTTAGCCCAAATCCACAACAAAGCAATATAGATGTCTCTACACCAAATAGAACAAAGGTGTCCATCATGACAAAGGGTCCACTGCCCTTATAAATGCAGCGTTTTCCTGCGATAAGTGTCCGCTATATAATTTCGTACACTTTAGAACTGCGACAATTGTTGCAACAGTTTGTGTGTTGGATCCAGTTTTAATCTTTTTGTTTAAAATTGTTTTGTTGCAAGAAGTCGACAGATTCTTTTATCCACATGTTCCAGCCAAGGCAGCTCAATAAAAATCCCTCGCATATCATCCGAATCCAACTCCTTGTTTACTTAGGATTTCTTTTATTATCATCAGGGGTTGCCAAANGGGCAACAACCCAAAGAGAATGAAATGATCCAATATTGTTATACCAAAGCCAGATAGAAAACTTTCCCACAATGTAGCATGTGACATTTCCTGAACACAGCCAGGAGTTTTGTGACATTTCACAATTTTCCATATGTCATTATGTCCAAATGCGAGTCGCAACGTCCAGCGGGCGGGAAGAGCAGTTATGTGCTGAAGATGGATGGACCCTTGGCTGTAGAGTATAGTAGTATAATTATATGTTANGGTTATCAGTGGTCGAAGTGGAAATTTAGAAGTGGAGGTATGGACATTCAGAAGTGGCGGTATGGAAACACTGAATATAATGGAAGTCAATGGAGAGCTGTAGTATTTCAATAGGAAGAAGTGCNGGTATGACATACCCCCGTATAGACCTACTACCATTAGGCGATCACCTAGAGCACCAGTCCTGGTTCTATGGGCTATGAATAAGTTATTCAAAATGGATATCGTGGTANAAAAGCATTCCCTCGCTGCCTCCATTTATATGGCAGGTTATATCATAGCCCAGCATGTAAATAATTAGCCAGCCTTAGAGGGCGATTCTCCTACTAATTAAACTTTACTGCCGAAACGAAGTAATACTTTATGATATTAAATGAATTGAGCTGACTATGTCACCCTTAAAGCCTGTATGTCCCGCAGCCTAGCCCTTACCTTCCCATCACAGCAGCCTAACCTTAACCCTCCTTGTCTCACAGCCCAACCCTAACCTTCCCATCACTGCAGCCTAACCTTAACCCTCCTTGTCTCACAGCCTAACCCTAACCTTCCCGTCACAGCAGCCTAACCCTAACCCTCCTTGTCTCACAGCCCAACCCTAACCTTCCCATCACTGCAGCCTAACCTTAACCCTCCTTGTCTCACAGCCTAACCCTAACCTTCCCATCACAGCAGCCTAACCCTAACCCTCCTTGTCTCACAGCCTAACCCTAACCTTCCCGTCACAGCAACCTGAATTTAACCCTCCATGTCTCACAGTGTAACCCCAACTTTTCCAATCTAGTAGCCTAACCCTTACTATTCACATGAGGTGTGACTGTGGGATATTGTTCCGTGAACTTGTAAACCCATGTCTCACATTATAATCCTAACCTTCCTCATCATGCAGCCTAACCCTAACCCTCCTTGTTTCACAGCCCAACCCTAACCTTCCCGTCACAGCAGCCTGAATTTAACCCTCTAAGTCTTGTAGCCTATCCCTAACTTTCCCATTACAGCAGCCTAACTTTAACCCCCTGTGTTTCACAGTCTAGCCCTAACTTTTCCAATCTAGTAGCCTAAGCCTAACCGCCCATGTGAGGGCCATTTGCCCAGCACCCACCATTTGCCCAGCTCCCTCTCCCCAATGACTGGCAAGTCTCAGTTTTTTCCCTAGCTTCCTGCCCCATGTNTCCTCCTACATATCCATCTCATTTAACTTTAATTGTGAATTACTTATCCTTTGATACCGGTGACCTCTATCCGTCATGTTCCGTGTGTTTGTCATTCAGTTTCCTCATGTGGCGATTTTATCAGGATAAATCACTACCATCGACTTGTTTGCCCTGAACAGCATGGGGAACTTCTCTAATGATCNGGAGAGCCGTCTCTCTATAGACAGACACAAGATAACTGCTTAGACAGACAGCGGGGCCGCATAAGGACACCGCTCCTTTTATAATCTTCAGGACATCTCGTGTAGGGCATAAACATATCGGACCCTAGCAAATGGCAATCAAACTCGAAAACTGCATCCGAAGTGCGGAGGGGAGATGCCACCCTACCTGGTCAATGGCCGGGTATGTGGATATAAAGCATTGGGTCTATCAAGTGAAAGCTGATTTATGCAGCTGGGACAGATTGTTATTCTTTGCTATGCACAGGAATGAAATGGATCTTGTGGAGAGCGCTAAACTCCCATCTTAATGGGATCAGCCATTTTAAAGATTAATCAAACACGCGAGGCTTCGGAGCAGTGCCATATGTGCCATCGACCNATCAGCCCATGTGCATAGTAACACACCTTCAAGAAATCAAAGTGGTTGTAGGGTTAGGGGAGGGCTATAGGCTTTCCATAAGAGGTGTAGTTCCTGGACTGGCCCACTGATAATTGTGTCTGTAACGTTGTCAACACTGAGAATTTAGAATATTTGTCTAGTAAGTGGTATGTCCCCAATACCCTTCCCCAATAGTGAAATATACTCTACCTGATGGCTTAGGCCAGGCTTGTCCAACCTGCGGCCCTCCAGGTGTTGCTAAACTACAATTCCCATCATGCTTTAAATGCTTAGACAGTTTATTCCTGACAAAGCATGCTGGGACTTGTAGTTTTGCAACACCTGGAGGGCCGCAGGTTGGACAAGCCTGGCTTAGGCCGTGGAGAGGAAATGGTTAAGGTAGGCAATGGCTGGGGACAGGGAACAGTTTGGCTGCTGGAAGGGGAGAGTTAGGGTTAGGGTCAGCACACCCTTTCCATTAGCCTGGTTACACTGTGGAAGGAAGGGGTCATAGGGGTACATTAGGAGGCCTATATGTTGAAGAACGCAGGAACTTAACACTAGTCACTGATACNTGAGCTAGCACTATGATATCCAGAACTCTAAATGGAATGAATTAGGTCATTATCATTACAGACTTAATAGACTTTTTAAAGTTTCATCTTAAGTTTTTGTTTTTCCAGTGCTGTGCATTAAATACCACCTACCTTGGAGGTATGTCTAATCGTTCCTCTACAGAGCACCTACCTGAAATACTCTCCACTTTCTTTTAAGGGGTTGAGAATCTTTCTAGAATAATAGNGCTCTTCCATAACTAGTGACACAAACACACCTCATACATTATTACAGTGGCCCCTATTGTCAGGGGCAGGGGTATNCTGATCCCCGCAGATCTGCTACGCACGGAAACTGATCAGCTCAGTCGTTTTAAGTTAGGGTTCTGGACACTTAAGGGTCGCAGTAGGGATGGGTACTAGGGAGCGTAATAGGGAGCCCACTCCCCTCTCCCGAGCAAGGCACAGACCTCCTCACACCGAGGCCNGGATTCGGGCTATTCTGCGTAGACTTGAAAGTATTAGAGCAAAAAACATCATTATAAGGGATCTTTTATTCCAACTTCAATCGAACATGTTCTGACGTTTGTACCAACACGTTTGATTGAAGTGGAATAAAAGGTCGCTGATTGGCTGTCTTAGCCCTGATACTTTCAAGTCTCTAGCGCGCCCCCAGCCTTATNCTGCAAAAATCTGTCAGACTGTTTTAACCAGAGCAGATTCAACTTCGTCCGCTGCCAGCTGTTCTTCCATGTCCAGACTTATGCTGGGAATATGGTGCTTGGTCATGGTACAGCAGGTACTCAACAGTGCAGAGCAGATCCTCCATCGGTGGTGGTGGTACCAGCGTTATCAATGTCTATGACACACTGACAGGCGACATATATATACCAGTTGTCTCTATTTCATAAATGTTTTACTTTCAAAAACACTCACTTTCCTGACACCCTGTATTGGACATCACCCCCGGACCCAACTGCAGAGCTGAAACAGTAGTTTATGGATGGAAGAGATAGAGGATAGAAGGAGAGGGTTAGGTTAACGCAACAGGGAGAGGATGGAAGGAGGGGAAGGTTAGGGTTAGGCTGCAGGGGGTCGATGGAGCATAGCAGGGAAGGTTATGGATATGCTGCAGGGAGACATTTGAGCGGAGAAAGTGTAGGATTTGGTTAGGCTGTAGAAAGGGAAGGGCAGGGCACCCATTAGGTGGCCGGGTGAGCGGCAGCAGAGCGGCAGTGAAAAAAATTACCTCCTTCCCACCGCCCCCCTCGATGGTTTTATACGACATGATGTCTTTATGTCACTCGGGCGGTCAGGGGCACGATGCTAGGTCTCGCCTAGGGCNCTTGGGACCGGCTCTGGGGAAGGGTTAGGGTTAATGGAAGTGCAGAGTTTAGGTGAGGATCAGAATGATATTTGGGGATGAGGACAACTCACCTTTTGTTCCAATGGATGGGTGGGACTTGATTTCATCAAGCCTTACCCATCCTCAGCAAACCTATGATTGCAAAAGGGGGGGGACTTAATTTGTTATTTGCATAAATCACACTCTCATGACCCTCCCCCTTGCTGCCGTCTGCAACCCTGGCGGAAATGTAAAACGATTGTGCGAAAATTGATAATAAAATATAATAACCATAACATAAACCAGGTTTAATAAGGCTTACAGTGCTGGAAATGATAGCAGAAAGCAGTTGTCTAACAACAATTCCCATCATGCAGCTGGATTACCCATAATATTCTACTTAGATTTTTTTAAAACTTCTCATTTGTGTAGCCCATGAAAACCTACAATCGGCTCTGGCTCTGCAGTGCTCCCCTATTACCATCCATCTTAAATAATTACTCTATTTTTGTTGTCGAGGCGGCTACATCCCCATTAATCCTCCATTGTGCCACCGGATTACAGTGACCTAATTGTATTGTTTTGAACTTTCGCTATTAAATTGTATTTTCTGCACTCCTGTGCTTTTCTACGGTTCGGCTAAACCATTAATCAATTTGTCTATTGCCTCCCACCAAGGAATACCCCCGACTCTCCGCAAGCACGACCTACAAACGTATTTCTCGCCTCATTCGTGTTTCTTTACAATCCGTGTGGACTGTATTCAAAGATTCGGGGGAGCAAACGCTCCTACCGGCTAACAGTTCTAAATTGCTCTGTTTACAGAAACATGAACAGCTTATTTCTTTATCTAGGAGGGGGAGAGCGCGTTCACCGCCTCGATTTATATTGGCCACAAGTTGTTCAGCAGAAGGTTGTCTGCATGAATTAGGAAATGCTAAGCTATACCGCAAGCTAGTCACACAATATTACGATTGATTTAACCACAGATAGAGAAAACTGCTATTTGGAGGAGTCAGAATAAAGGGATCGATAATTAAAATATGTATTCACTATACATGAAGGATAGTCCAGGGCTCCTAATGTTNGTGTATACGGAGGTATGCCATACCGGCACTTCTTCTATTGATCTAACTGAAATACTTAAAATCTCCACTGACTTCTATTATATTCCGGGTTTCCATACCCCCACCTCTAAATCTTCACTTCGACCACTGGGATAGTGCGTTATGAGAACAATCCTGCAGACTAGAATTTTGATACTTACCTGAGGCCTGATACCCAATAAAGCTCTTTATGGACATGGACTGGATGCGGCCGGTGTCTGGCGGCATGAGATCCAAGCAGCTTGCTGAAGACCGGAGATTTTTTTGTGCATGGGCTTCTTCCATGAGAGGAGTGAGCATTTTCCTCTTACGAGCGGACTTTAAGACCTTCACGCTTCCTCCCTCCATGAACCTCCATGAACCTGCAGCTGCTCATTATTGGATTGATAGGGACAGGTACGTCACATTGTTAATACTTTCTGCTCCTANCAGTTTGTGAGGTAAGTATACTCTTTTAAAGCTGGGCATCCACTGGAAATATGTAGTGGATATTGATGGTGAGAAATGGTCGTCTCTTGGGAAAAGCCATTCCAGTGGTGGCAAAAAAAAAAAATGACCAACTCAATGCCCTGAACAATATCGTCGATCAATCCTCATATTTACCTCTCGGCAGCCATGGCTGGACATCGGAGAGCTGCTCCCCCACTCCCCCAGCGCTTCCTCTCCTGTCTGGTGCCCTGTCCAACCAGGAAATGGAAAACTGTCCAGTCAGGTAAACATTGGGATAACACTAGTCGAAAAATCTTGAAGACTGGCATCTTGTGACCTTAGGTGATGCTGGCCTGGTGAGGGCCAAAGTGGGCCACTAGGGATCCTTAACCCTGTGCCTTGGGTCGCCTCTGATGAACATATTTANGTTTTATCTGTAAGGATGGGTTGGAGTGGATGGCAATTGGGCCTAGGGCTCCCAAATGTTTACCCCACATGTGTCACAAGCATTGGACCCCCCTTTTCAAAAGTCAGCATATAAAGAAGCTACAAGCCGGGCAGTAATATCAATGACATGCAGGTTACAAGTACAGACAGAGCAACGGAAACCTGCAATTCAACATGTCACATATTATTCCCAGGGCCGGGGCTAGGTCTGTGGGCGCCCTAGGCAGACCTAGCGCCGCGCCCCCTTTAAAACGACGTGACGTCATCACGTCACGTTGCGCCACGACGTGATGACGTCACGTCGCTTCAAAAACCACCACGGAGGGCGGCGGAGAGGTCCCGGCCGCCCTCCCGGTATGAACTTTTTTTTTTTTTAAATTTATTTTACCCCCCCCTGCCTCGCTGCCGCCCCTCCCCCGCCAGCCGCCCTAGGCGACAGCCTGACGTCGCCTAATGGGCGCGCCGGCCCTGATTATTCCATATTCCTCCCCANAAATAAAGCTGTATGAGCAGGGCCGGACTGGCCATCTGGCACTTCTGGCAAATGCCAGATGGGCCACTGGTGTCATGGGCTGCTACCAAAAGCTGATGGAGAGCTTCAGCCATCCACCAATCAGTGTGCTGACAGCCNCCTAACCCTAACGATAACCATCCCCTTCTATACTTCATTCCCTCACTGAAGCCTAACCCTAACACTAACCATCCCCTTCTCTATTTCATTCCCTCCCTGAAGCCTAAACTGAACCATAACCTATAATCAACCATCCATTTTGAAAACCTTTCCCTTACCTTTCCCTTCTATAATCTGTTCCCTCCCTGCAGCCTAACCTTAACTGTTNTCTCCACACAGCCTAACCCTAGCTATTCCCTTTATTCTCTTCCTGATGCCTAACNNTAAACCTCCTCTTCTATTAACCATTCCCTCCCCATAACCTAACCCAACCTTCCCCTTCTAAAATCTGTTCCCTCCCTACAGCCTAACCTTAACTCTTCCCTTCCCNCAGCCTAACCCTAGCTACCCTCTTCCATACTTCGCCCTTCCTCATACTAATAGATAAAGCCGACATTTAGCTGTCTCTGATAGATGCATTCAACATGTAGGACCCGGTCCAGTGCTTAATATCCNCCTGCTATTCAGACTTATGCGCAGCGGTAATCAGCACTGTGCGCGCTCAGAATGGGTGTAAGCGCAGAAGATGCAATAAAATAATAATATTCATACGCACCCCTCACACTGCAAACAGGACTTCCATGTACAATTAACACTCTGGATCAGGTTCATATTCAACAGATCAATGCAAACTAGAATCCATAAAGGGAGGTAGGACAGAGGGCTTGATCCAGCCCCATCCATTACCGTAACAATGAAATCACTACTTAGTTCATGTCCCAGGAGATTTGCCNACTCTCCCAGGATACGTGGAGAACTGCCCCGAAATCCGCCGATACCCTGATCCATAGGGGTTTTATTCCAGCTATTGCCCCATACGGAGCCCATATCACATTCACCATACAGAGCCACTCAGGCTAGTTAGGTACAGTGTGCAGTAACTACANAAGGAGTTAAAGGGTCTACGCCTTTAACTTGTAGCATTTTAAATGTTTCATGAGCAGACTGTATCCCCGGTTTGTGAGTCACATTGATCTATCTTGTGCAATAGTTTATGTACGTAATATACAAAGTAACCCATGAATAAAAACAATGGGTTTTCGAGGAACCCGGCGCCTATAAATCCATATGCAGCAAGGTGCGAATGACGCACATATTTAAAGCTATATGCAACCCAAGTCATGCTATATTTCAAAGCGCTATGTAATATGATGGCGCTATGTAATAACCTAGTGCAACTCTTATGATGTTAACCTATAGAAGTGATATAGCGCACTATATTGCATTACCTTGACAGATGTGTCAGTATAGACACATGACAGGATAGGCGCATGGTTTATATGGGTTTTTGTGTACACCAAGCCCTTATAAGTGGAACCACGAAACCACATTTCCATGACAATCTCTTCTTTTGCTTAGTTTAACCCCCCCTCATTAAAAACTCTAATGTAGTTATGTTTTAAAGTTTCCCTGCCACTAGGAACTATAGGAGATGTACAGTAATATATTAGATGTGGACTCTAGAGGCGCTAAGACTGAATGATGGNTTCGCCTTTAGGCTGAAGAACTTTGCAACCTACGATTAATATCACGTTCCGTCAGTTCCGCAATATAAGAAATATATTGGAGAGATTCATCAACAATATTTCGGTCTCCGGAGAGACAGATTTAATATAACCATCTGTGCCTTTCCAACTCTCCCACGAAATGACACAAGAGGGACGTCCTGATCGTATTCACTGAAGCCACCGATTCCCCGAGATCAATAATTAGCTGGTGCCCCACAGAGCTGACACTCCGTCATTGCATTAGGAATGACCTGCATAGATCAGCCACATGTCCCGTGTGTTATAGAATGGACAAGTTATGGTTCTCAACAAGAGATACCAGATGCTGGTATATAGGTAGTAACATTGGGGACAGCTGGGATGAAGCCCCNGGTGTCCGACAAGAAGAAGACGAAATCAAATATAACTTATGCAGATCACTAAGCACTAATAGTGCNCATAGAATCAGCACGACTGGGGTTTTCATACATCTACAGTATGTGCTCTACTTACCAGAAAGTTTATTTACCAAATGTCCCTTTAAATCTNCAACATCCCCATTAGAGTTCTGAGTTATCAAATGTCATCGCCATTAGAGTTTGCGGCAGCTTTGAACTTGTTCAGGTGTCTGATCACACCCCATCCCATACCCACTCCCATTCCATGGGGCTGGAGAAAGTACCCGATTGCCAATCAAAATATGACGGCGTGTTTTCAAAGCGGTTTCATGTCAGCATTGGAGGGGGGGGGGGATCTGTAAATAATTATCTCCAGCTGGCATAGAGTGTTACAATAAGCTGAGCTAGTGAGTGGATGCTGGGCTGGGTAATAATAACTATAAGGGGTCAGACAAAATGCATTGTGATTTATGGANTATGGGGGGTGGTCTCCTGTATGTATGGGGGGGTGGTCTCCTGTATGTATGGGCGGTGGTCCCCTGTATGTATGGGCGGGGTGGTCTCCTGTATGTATGGGGGGAGTGGTCTCCTGTATGTATGGGGAGTGGTCTCCTGTATGTATGGGCGGAGTGGTCTCCTGTATGTATGGGGGAGTGGTCTCCTGTATGTATGGGGGGAGTGGTCTCCTGTTTCTCCTATGTTTCTGAATGTTGTAGACATATCCCTGCATCAATGCATTCATTAATGTTGAACATGCCACACATTGCAAATGACTTTTAAGTTGTGTGCAAGCTAAACATGCTGGTTAAATATTGAAATTCCTAAGAACAGGTTCATTTACATAAAGCGCGGGGACACGCCATAGCTCTGGCTAATTGTATAATGACAAGAAGAGTGTTACATCGCTGTGTACAGGAGCAGGGAACGCAGACAAATCTGGAGACGGCAGATTGCGAGAATATTAAATGGCTCACAAGTGCTGTGCTAAGCGTCCATTATCTTGTACTTGTGAGGCCTCCGTGCAATGAAGAGGTGAAAGGTTACAGTCAGTGGGGAGAAAAGACATCTGGATAGTGGATTCTCACCGGGAACCTGCTAGAATGGCAGCTGCAAAGTCATTTACAGCAAACGCTACAACGTGACACCAATTATTAACTTAATCCTCCGTTCATANCGCTGACTTCTAAGGTTTATATGTTATTGCTACTAAATGATGAGAATATATTATACACTGTGTGCTTGTTCCAATGAAATACCAACACTCCCATTGGATTACTTTGCCCCACATCAATCAATATTTCCATCCATGTGATCTCAAANTTCCAGCAACTAACAAAACAAGAACTTTACCTTAACTTTTGTTTAGTCCACCGGCTCATACAGAAGAGGATCATGGGTAAGGGCTTAGCCCAGAGGTTCCAAACCTTTTGGAGTCCATAGCCCCCTATGAGTCACGGGAGAGTTGATTATTTTAAAATACCTCATCTAATATCTAAGTATGGTGACTGTTACAACTAACTCATATGACTAATACGACTAAACAGGTTCTTTGATGAAACAAATGTAAAGATACATTATTTGGTCAATGGTAATGGGAGTAGCTTCCTTCATTTATTTCAGATGGAAACCTCTGAAATGAGATAATGAGTATAATGGTTGAACATGATGGTCATCAATTTTTTGTTTGATTTTCGAGAATGTCATAAACACTTATGTGGTGCAGAGAGCAGCCACCCCACTGTGTGTTGTACGATCAGTGCACCAACATGTATATAAAGTCTGTCTATTGCCCAACCTCATATAAAATCACCCCCCAAAGTAATCTTAACTCTTTATGGCCCCAAGAGCTTCATTCACCCACTGGTTGGCAATATTGCCCACACTGGGAATGACTGGCACCCAGCACCGCGGCGCACAGTTTGGAAACCACTGCTAAACTTCTATANCATCTTAGTGACCACCACCTATTACTTTCATCATTCTTAAGGGGCAACAGAGAGGCCTCCAAAACCACCAGCCTACCGGTAATATTCCCTATAAGACCTATGACCAGGGCCACCGTCAGTACAAGCTGTGCCCAGGACTGACGGAAATTGGTAAGACCAGGGCCCCCTTTGCCATGCGACGTCATGACGTCACCACGTCTACCTTGGCCGGCAACTCACTTAGACATCATTATTGGCGTCAAATGAGTTCAGGCCTGCAGCAACAACAGGGGGAACATAGATGGGACACACCAATAGAGGTAACATAGATGGGACACACCAATAGAGGGAACATAGATGGGACACACCAANTCCACAGGTGTCTGCTCAGCCAGTATGCCCCAATAATATATTTACTGCGGGAAAGGAAAAGCGGAGATGTTGCCCATAGCAACCAATCATCTTTTACTTTCATATTACGTAATGGAGGATATCAGCTAGAATCTAATTGGTTGCTATAAACGACATCTCCACTTTTGCTTTCCCGCAGTTTTGTACATTTGGACCTGATTCAGATCTTTAGGCACTACTGACTTACTAGAGAGTGGGTAAAACCATGTCAAATTGCAGGGGGGGCATTAGAGTTGAGAGATGATGTTTCCAGCCCAAGTCTAATAACAGTGTAACAGTTATTAGTGTAACAGTATCTGTGAGCAACATGCAACAATAAAGTATTCTCCCTGCATGCACACACTGACATTCATTTTATCCCCCCTGCAATTCAACATGGTATCACCCACTCGTGAGTAAATCAATAGTACCTACAGATATGAATCTGGCCCTTTATCCCTAAATTCCCACTTAAATGNCACACACATTGGGCCAGACATGTTACCATTATTCCCATGTGTTCCCCCTCTATCTACATTGCGCCTTCCCATCGCAGCGTTCATGCCTGTTTGTCTTGATTTTCCATCGTCAGAATATTGTGTGCACAGCGATTGTGAATGAATGAATGGAAGCCGTCAGATATTGAATGGTCATCGGGAAACCTTTGTGGCGCTAACGGCCCTTCGCTTCACAAAGACTGAGNCACATTATAGATTGTTTGGTGGGGGTTCCTGCTCTCACCAGTGTAATCCTTGTATTGTGGGACAGCTGGGACTCCTGCCACNCCAAGGAAAGAATGCTAATACCAGATGTTTAAATAGAGGGACAATCCACTGACTCACAGAAGGCAAAAGGGGTTGTGTCAATATTAACACATAGTTGGGAACAGACTTTGCAGGGATTTCCCAAATAAAATCAGTGCAGTACGGAAAGGGAAAAAAACCAAAAAGATAAGAAAATGTCAATTTAAATGACTATAGTCATACAGTACTTTGCTTTCGGACCAAGGGCTCAGGACAGGNGTCATTTTGTTAAACTGAACATGATAAATGTTATATAACATGAAATAACATTAGTCGTTCACAGGGTGTAAAAGGTCCAGGTTTGAGGATTTTCACCCTTCATTGGGGTGGCTTTGCCTTAAGGCATTCTGACATATTCTGAACAGGTTCTGTCCGGTATCCCCCTGCTTCTACCAAGAGTCAGTGAAATAAAAGGATTAGAGTTCCCAGAAACAACAGGTAACATATGTCCCTAACCCCAACCCTACTCCTCACCCTAACCTAACCCTCTTTATAACACTAGCCAGCCTAACCCTAACCCTACCCTTCAATCAACCGTTCCATTCCCCAGGCTAACTCTAACCTTTCCCTTCTATAATGTTTTTCCTCACTGCCACCNAACCCTAACCATCCCCTTCCATACTTCATTCCCTCCCTGCNGCCTAACCCTANCCCTACCCTTCAATTAACCATTTCCTTCTCACAACCTTTCCCTAGACTTTCCCTTCTATAATCTGTTCCCTCCCTGCAGCCTAACCCTAACCATCCCCCTCTATACTTCATTCCCTCCCTGAAGCCTAACCCTAACCATACCCCTTTATACTTCATTCCCTCCCTGAAGCTTAACCCTAACCCTAACCATCCCCCTCTATATTTCATTCCTTCCCTGAAGCCTAATCCTAACCCTAACCGACCCCTTCTATACTTCATTCCCTCCCTGAAGCCTAACCCTAACCATCCCCTTCTCTATTTTATTCCCTCCCTGAAGCCTAACCCTAACCCTAACGATAACCATCCCCTTCTATACTNATATATATATATATATATATATATATATATATATAGCTGCAAAATATACTTGCATTGCAAAAACCTTAAAGCAAGGGCATGCACGGTTACTTCTAAAACACTTATGGGTTCCAAGACACATCCAGAATAAGCACTAAAATCAACATAAGCTAAGCACTGTATCCGCCATGTGCTTAACCCTTTCCACTTACCCCTATAAGTGTTNCCTGGCTTGTAGTATTCCGGGTCCCCCTCCACTCTCAGAGAGAATTCATTATAGCCTTCTTTCCTGGTGCCGGCTTGNGCTCTCAGAATCCTGCTACAATATCCCTCTGATTTGACGGCTTTCTCGATAGTGTCATCCATATAGCCATAGACCACGAAGACACAAGTCACCGCCACATAGTGCAAGAATAAAGGTTTGGGAAGCAGTCCCATGGCAGAGCCGGGATCCAGAGAGGAGAGAGCTGTGATCTTCCCCAGATCCTGAGCTGGAGTGCTGTTTCCCTTTCAGTGGATGTGATTAGCAGCGCTGTAATGTTTACTTAGCCAAGCAGCATTCGCAGGGTTTGGTGAAATATCAGAGCACAGGGGAGGCTGCTGTCTCCTAGACATCCAGGAAAGATGTGTTGCTGGATGTACTCAGCACACAGGCTGAGCAATAACCATGCGCATTCTTTCCAAAGTCTGCAGTTACTATATGTTTAGAGTTAAAAAAAAAAAAACCCCAAGAGTTAAAAAAAAACTCAAAAATATATATATTTTTATTACTTTACTTTTATCTTTTCCTGCGTCTTTTATTGGATAATGAGCAAGACTGCGCTGCAACTTTTAGCTCAACTTTAACCATGCGCTGTACAGCCCCAGGCAGTGGTCCAAGTGGCGGTATGGACCCACAGAACATAATAGAAGTCAATGGAGATGGGAAGTTTAGAGGGACAAGCGCCGGTATGTCATATACAACCCCCCCAACTTCCAGCCCTGGTCCCAGAAAGGATTGAGGCAACGAGTCGCCTCTAAAGGGTTAAGCGTTAGAAAGAGTCGCTGCCTCTTCCCATGACACAGAACAGATGTCGGAACATGACAGAGCTTCTTTTTTCCATGTCTGATCTTCAGCGTGTGAAGACGTTGCTGTGTAGGGGGTAGGTTCTTCTGTATAGGGGTCAGATGCTGTGAAATCAGTTTAATGTGGGGGGGGTGTGTTTTATATTTGTATATGCACTATACACATAGGACAAAGGGAAAATTTAAAACAAGAAGTGGAAATGTTGCCAATGGTAACCGAATAGAGTCTAGTACTGTTAAGATTATACTAAAAGATAACTGGTAACTGGAATCTGGTTGCTAATGGCAACATGTCCATAGCAACAATTAACCCTAGCTATCACTTGGTAGAAGGCACAGAATGGTAGCTAGCATCTGATTGGTTGCATTGGTAACATATTCATTTCTCCATATCCAAAGTGTCTCACAAATCTGAGAAGATCCCCAAACCTGAAAGCAACCCCTAGTGGCACACATTGCTGGGGGCAGTTCTGTCTGATAGAAGGGGGTAAGTCATAACTCCCAACATACAGGGTCCAGGACGTGGGACACATAAGCGCAGGTCCCGAACCCGACTGACTCCGCCCGGGCACACCCTGACCCCGCCCTTGGCACGCCTTGGATCCGGCCCTTCCCGTACAAACTCCGCCCCCTTTTTATGCGACTCGCGGCATCATATTAAGAAGTTTATCCCCTTAACGGGACAAACTCGGAGGCGGGAGGGACAGCGGGACAGTCCCCCAAAAGCGTGACTGTGCCGCTCAAAGTACATAGCTTACACATGCAATGACTGACCCTCACCTACTGAGAGGCCTCAGAGCCATTGGCCTTAATTTACTAAGCAGGGAGATTGCATGGAGATTGAAAAGTGAGGATGTTGCCCATAGCAACCAATCAAATTTAACCTCACTGAAACTGAGAGCTTGAATCTGACTGATTGCTATGGGCAACATCCCCACTTTCAAATCTCCCTGCAATCTCCCTGCTTAGTAAATTTAGGCCCAGGTGTAGGGACGGTATTAGAGAAGTTCAGTGAAAGTAACAGAGTGGGGTCAATGCTCTATCTTGGTATGGCATAAAAATGTACCATGGCATTGCATATGTTTATATCAGAAGTATGTATAAGTATACACACCCAAACAATTTTTTAATATATCCATACCTTGAAAAAGCGACTGCGAACCGCGCGTTGCCGTTCTACATTGACACGATCACGTTCGGCCTATATTAATAGAGCAGAGAGTTGAAGCTGTTGGCCATAGCAGCCAATCAGATCCTAGCTCTCACTTTCCTATAACACGCTAGAGAATGTCAGCTAGAATCTGATGGGTTGTTATGGGCAACATCTCCACTTTTTCTATTCCTGCTATTTAGTAAATCTATCTAGCCTAATGTGTGTTTTAGGGAATAGGGAAGGGGCGCTTAACCCTTAACGGAGCATATACCTGTTTTGAGCCGCACTGGACATGGTTAGCGTGATTCTGCGGACGAGGTTCTCCTATAGGGGTACATTTACTAAGCGGTGAGATTGCAGTGAGATTGAAAAGTGGGGATGTTGCCCATAGCAACCAACCAGATTTGAGTTCACATTCTCCAGAGTGTAAAATNCCCTGTGTATGAGCTTGGACTACTTAAAGCCTTCCTCAGCGAGGCTCACCTGGAATGACCCGGCGTGATCATCTTCTTTTTCCCCTTCTTTACCTTCCTTGAGCGCAATGAGTGTGAAGCCCCTGAAGTACGCAGGGCTAGCAGCCGAGAGGGTTACTGCAAGAGAAAATGGATATCCTTAGTAAATATTCAGACAAGACAATGAGAACATACTGAGCAAATATACAGGTACAAAAAGATGATTTAACCCATGAGAGAACATCAGTATAAGATGCTGGGGGATTTAGTTAGACCTATTCTTACTAAGGACCAGATTCATACTTTAGGTACTATTGACTTGCTCACAACTTACTCAAGAGTGGGTAAAACCATGTTGAATTGCAGGGGAGGTAAAATGAATATTAGTGTTTGCCTGCAGGGAGAATACGACAAAGTGGTCAAAATAGGTTAGACAGCCCTGGAGAAGTCTTGTCACCAGGGCTGCCGTCAGTAATAGCGGAGCCTGTGCCTATCTGTATTCCCTCTGCTGCCGCTGCACGCCAGTCCGCACGCCGGTCCCTCACTCTGTCTGGACCTGGGACAGTAAGCCCGGCTGTCCCCCCCCCAATGGCGGTCTTGCTTGTAACTATATACATTGCTGGTAACATACGTAGGAGGTGATACGATCCTAATCATATCATTGAAAGTGATCCAGATGACGCAACAACCAATCGGGTTCAATCTAGAGAAAAAAATGACCAAAGGTAAGTAATTTCCCTGGTTCCCTAATATCCTACATTTTAATTACAGGTGTAAACCTAGATATATTTTTCCATTTCTTTAATTCTTTCTTAAATATATACATTGAATCTGCCATCACAACGAGCATTTACTGCCCTTACTGTAAAGAACCCCTTCCTCTGCTGGCTGGGAAACCTCCTTATAACCTATTATCTATATATATATAAAACACACGATAATTGTAGCTGATCAGTAGTTGCATTAACAGGGTACACGGTACATAATCTTAACGCCTGTCAATGTGCCACTGTCGGGAGAGGTAATATGTTCATGCACGTTGCTATGGAAACTGAGTGACACCGGCTTGCGCGGTACTCTGCAATGAACATTAGGCTAATGCTTGTCACCGATCAGATACCTGGACCAGGACGGTGCCGCTCGTGCTAGTTTCTGCTCATTATAGTCAGCATTGCACATGTCTAACTTATACCTGTAATGCTGTTCATATGATCTGACATTAGTGACTATGGACCTGATTCGCATTGTCACTTGCATCCTCTCTTCTGTTTATGAGTGGAGCTCTAAGCATAACATTGAACCCTGCTCTAGTCACTTATACACACTACCGTGTTTCCCCGATAATAAGACAGTCTTATTTTTTTTAAGGACAAAAAAACACAATAGGGCTTATTTTCAGGGTAGGGCTTATTTTATTGACCTGCTTTTAATCCATGGCTGCCCCAAGTGCTGCTGACATTATGGCACCTTATTGTTCCCCCAAGTGCTGCTGACATTATGGCACCTCTTTGTGATTTAGATAGGGCTTAATTTCGGAGGAGGGCTTATTTTAGACAGTTTACTGTAAAATAGGATAGGGGTTATTATCAGGGTAGGTCCTATTATAGGGGAAACACGATATTAACTAATAGCCTAATTTTTGTAAAACCACCCAAAATAAGCCCTACCCTGAAAATAGGCCCTAACAAATTCCCCAGTTTGAAAAAAAAAACAAAAAACAGGACTGAGGAGGACATGATGGGTATAAAAGCAGGACTGTTTATATAAATCTCTGTCAATGTCAATTAAAATAAGACCTACCCAGAAAATAAGACCTATGGTGTTTTCTTGGACCAAAAAAAATAGCAACCAATCAGATTCTACTTGACATTATCAAGGAAATTTGTTCTTCAATAACTTGCCAGAAGCTGACAGCTTTGTGCGGTCACCTGTCCGTGGTGGCCCTCTCCCTCCATACCGACAGAGCGCTGTTTATCCTGCCAGCTGCTGACAGCCTAGAGCTAGTTTTCTTCCTAGGTGCAAGATCCTGTGACAGTTACTACCACTTTAAGNCCTATATACTCAAGTATTCGGGTCCTGGCTATTGTGTGTCCGCCAATGCCTGTAGGCCAGCTACATACTATGTGTGGTTCCCAGTATAAGTGCTACAGATCCTTTACTGGCCACTTAAATAAACATTAGTTCCTGTTAAACGGTAACGGATGATCGAGCATATTGGCTACCACCGTAGATTATTTAATGTTATGTGTACACAACATATTATCAGATGAATTGGTTTATGGGGCTTCCAGATNNCAAGGAACAGACATCCATCAACAAATGTACTTTCCAAAAACATGGAGCGGAGCCCTCGAACCGATGAGAGTACGAAAACAACATGCCTGCTATGTCAAATACGCTTTGTTACTATGCTGTTTTAATAATTGGTTATTATGCGCTGTCACTCATGNCTGGACATGGTTAGCGTGATTCTGCGGACGAGGTTCTCCTATAGGGGTACATTTACTAAGCGGTGAGATTGCAGTGAGATTGAAAAGTGGGGATGTTGCCCATAGCAACCAACCAGATTTGAGTTCACATTCTCCAGAGTGTAAAATTAAACTGAGAGCTTGAATCTGATTGGTTGCTATGGGCAACATCCCCACTTTCCAATCTCACTGCAATCTCACCGCTTAGTAAATAACCCCCATCGATGCATTTAGATCAGGGTTGTCGACTCCCGGTATCTTCCGCCTTCCGTTTAACCACTAAGGTCACCTTAGATTTCAATGCCTGTTTTAGAGCATCAGGGGCCACCAAGTTCTTTACATGTCTATATCCACAGCAAGACGAACAGGATTAATTACACAGTACCGCGAGCAAGCAGCGGCCATCAGGAATCGCGTAGGGGAGCCTAGCCCAACTCACCGAAGAGTTAAATACATTAGGGTAATCCTAGCTGTTGGCATCCACCTCCCCTCCATTGAATGTTTTTCATTTCTGACCACAAGGTCGTACAGAAAGGTTTGTTATGAACTTGCATTCAGCGTAATTGAAATATCCTCGTGTATTCCAGCAAAGACACTGACAGGCATGGAATAGCAGCCAATTCATTTTCTTTATATTTACTCTACGGCATTCATCTAGTGCAGCGGACACACTCGTCTTATGTTCCTCTGCATCTTGAAGAGTCACGACTTCCTTAGCCTTGGGCACATGTGTCTCTCTATTATGACCTATTTATATCCATCATATATTATATAGCCTGGCCACAACTATATCAGAATGGTTTCTCTCTTGGAAGAAACCAAAAGTTGGCAGCATGGATGTGGTGCGGAGTAGGGCATATTATATATAGGATATATATATATATATATATATAAATCACAATGCAATGGATCACTGTACCATATATGGGAGTCTTTTAGGGGCCGAATCCCTAAGGTGCAATGTTTTCCATTTTTCGCGTTTTTTTTGAGCCGCGTATTACAAAACGCAATCTTTCTCTACCGCAAGAGACCGGAAAAAGCGCACATCGCACTTTTTCCCGTATTCGCGCTGGATTGAATCGGCCTCTTAGTCTATAATACTAGTTGAGAGAGAAAGGACACGCAACATGTTCATGGTGAGTGGGTATTTGTTTTTTTACTTTGATATCATGTGACCTAAATGCAGAATGATTTTAGTTTAAAGGTCATTTTGGATGCTTTGTCTCCATAAAGAAAGTTTTTCTTTTTTTTTCCTTACCTTGTCCCTTCTCACTCGCTCTCTCTTCCACTCTTCTGCTGTGCCTCCTCCTGCCTGCACCCGTCAGGAACGTCTACCGTTCTTTATTCAAACCTCAAGTTCCACTTACACCAATCTCAGTCTCTGCAGATCTATACAAGGGTCGCCGACTGACCCAGAAATTTCTGGGAGGCTCCCGAATTCCGGGCAATTCTCCCGCTATCCTGTGAGAGTCTGGAAATCTCCCGGGACCTGAACTCAGGCAGCAAATTCATTTGATTACTGTCTCAGCCTCCATTGTTATGTTGATGAGCTGGCCTTGATGACGCCAATGATACCTGTCCATAGCAAAAGCTTTTGTAATCACGCCCTCTGCTAAACCACCATGCTGCTGGCTTTTGGTTTCTCCCTCCTGGCAACCCTGATCTATACTATGACACTGAATGTAGCTTAAACCTAATTTTCTTTCCCAGCTGCTGATCTGTTTCATGAATAATATTTCCCACATATGAACTGTCAGTGACTGGTATAAGACGACCATTAGGGGGTATTGGAGACGGTATAAGTTATTACGGCTCAGTGCAAACCTGCAGCAATCCATAGCAAATAATCAGACGCTTGTCCTCTCCCTCCAGACTGTGCTAGTTCAATCAGAGCTATTTGACTGGTATATAATTACTGTACATTTCCATTTGTGCTCTTTGTTATCCCGTAACAGCTAATCGTTTTGGTTTTTTATTACCTTTATCATTGCAGCGATTCCATAGTTTCTGTGCATATTTAAAGAACCATTTCAATGAAAATTTTTTTAATTAAAACAAGTCAATGTTGGTTATCAGCAAGTGCACGCCGCCAGGGCCAGAATGATGTGACCACCTATGTTTTGGTTTTTTGGTTTGGGAGCAGGATTAGGCATCCCAGGCACCTGTTGAGCGCTTAGTGGAGCATTGGGGTCCATTATCAGCAGTTGCTGTGGAGTAGCCTGGGTCTCGTAGTACGTGGTGCACTGTACAGATCTGACACTTTATAATGTTACCGCCATGGCGCAGGATGTATCCCGAAAGCATGCTAGTACGATTCACGCCGTTCTGTCAGTAACTCTGAAAAGTTGCAGTTCCAGCAGTAACAGCTAGATGGCGTAACAATACAGAAGATATCCATTGTCACTTAGGAACTGATTCAATGTTGTTCGCATGAATCTTTTCTCCCTTACGCTGTTTGAGCCGCATATAAAAATCAGTGAGATTTCACTACCGTAATAGACGCGGGAAACCGCACGCCCAGTTTCTAAAGCGGAGATTGAATCGGGTCCTTAGACGCCAGTACTTAGCAATTTTTGCAGTACCGGTCCCTGTTTTTTTTTGATGGTGGTTTTACGTATAAACTCCTAGGGGGTATAATTTACTAATCAGCGAGATTGACATTTTGGCATTTACTAAGCGTCAAGAAGATCTAAATGAGAGCATCAAGTTTGCTGTCGCCATGGCCATTTAGGGCTGTACTAAGCGTTGTGTTTCCAATTCCAACTCAACGAAGCAATGAACCATTCCCATGCGAATTGGCCCAAATCAACCAATAATATTCATCTCCATATAGAAAAGCCTATAAAAAGTAATAGAGAAACAAGTCCAGAATATCAAAAACTACAGTAAATTACAACGTTTCTGTTACAATACAGAAAAAATGAATAAATTAAATTATTTAAGTTTAACATTTATTAATAAATAACCATTGAAGCGCGATCCCTAGTAAATTTACAAGTAAGACCCAGCGAGAAGCATCAACATCAAATCCCCCCCATCTTGATGCTTAGTAGATTTTCCCCTAGGACACGATGCAGCTGTCCATGTTTTGTACGATTCAAGGCGTTCAGATCTGGATATTTCAGCATGATTATGAATATTATTAATGTTTATTTCCAAGCACACAGTATCGCCGCACCCTACAATGAGGAATAGTCAGGGCCAGATTAAAAACCACATGGGCCTGTGGTTGAACTTTTTTGAGGGCCCTTTGCAGTGGTTATGACCAGTTTTGTGTGGGTTAGTAAATTATATATGGACCCATTCATTACCATTGCTGCAGTGCAGGAGGGTTGGTGTCTCACATTTACCCTCATGCATATTAATAAGAGGCCTGGAAGTTTGATTGTATGTATGGGCCTATTTTCAGATGGAGGCCAGGGGCTATAGTCCCATCTGCCCCATTGTTAATCTGGCCCTGGGAATAGTGTGACAGGATGGGTGCCAATGAACCTACCGGTGTCCTTTTGGGGGGTGTTGGAGAGAACTGGTACAGGCAGGGTCGCCTTCAGGGAGGGTGGGCTGCCGGACCTACTGTCCCGGGCTCGGTAAGTCAGTTCAGGCAGACCTGTCGCCCGCCTAGAGGGACAATGTGACATCATGACACCACTGGGCGAGGGGAGGGGGTCCCAGGACTTACAAATTCTGGCAGTCCCAGGCCCGGCTCAAAGTGACAGTGGACCTGGGTACAGGAAACGCACACAGACAGGTACATCATCAGTAATAAATGGGCCCGTGACTGCCGAAATTCATAAGAAACCCCCCTCCCCCCCTCATGACGTCACAATGCCCATCCTGGACCTCGGAGCTCACTAAAACCCCGTTCACAGAAACTACCCTGGTAAATCTGTTTTTAACGAGCAGGGTTGTTAGCTGTGNATCTGNATTACCNTGNTAATTAACCCTGTTCACAGTGCTGAATTACCCTGGTAATTCACAAACTACCCTGGTCAACACCGTTCACACTGAACCAGGGTAGTTAGTAGTAATTTTAGCACCGTTCACACTGAGCACACTACTACCCCGTTCACATAAACTACCCTGGTAAAATGACCAGGGTTGTTAGCTGAGGATATGAATTACCCTGGTAATTAACCCGTTCACAGAGCTGAATTACCCTGGTAATGCACAAACTACCCTGGTAATTCACAAACTATCCTTGTCCTACACCGTTCACAAATAACACACTACCCGGGTAGTCCAGTTACCTGGGTAACTGACTGAATTACCCTGGTAATAGACTTTTTTGTGAACGGGGTATACCTGGGAAGTTCAGTCAACCCGGGAAGTTGGCTGAATTACCCTTGTAATAGCCCTCTATGTGAACAGGGTATTAGACACCATTATGGTGAGTGTTGGCATGCAGCAACAGCAGTCTCTATCCAGGCCCCTACTCTGTCCGGTCCCGAGACTGTCCCCCCCCCTGTCCCCTAGATACAAACTCCCCACATATAAAGTCCTGTCCTGAAATCGATCTTGCAACCACACATGGGCTACTCACCGAGCCACCGTGATTTGATCATATCCCAAGAGTTGAGACTTTGATTAAACATTTCTGAAACAAAAAAGTCAATGGAAAGATGGAATGAGTTTTCCCACACCCGAAAAAAAAATAAAACCTCGGAGAGATTTTTATCATCAACTTAAATGGAAATTGCCCTCAGAATAGGTAACTTATTTCCTCATATGCTCCGTAGCCGACCTTTACTTTCTAATAGCACCAGTCAGATTGGGATCAGACATTGGGTTACAATTCATCATTGTTCCTGGTTGGTGTAGGAGGATCGTTCTGACTCTGTATTCCCTTGCGATGCTTTGAATGTGAACGCTCCAGCTCCTCGGAGGGCCGTGGTTTAAATCTGTATACGAGAAAGATTAATTTAAAAGTTAATTGATTCTCCAGTTCCTCTTAACCCCTTGCTGTCCCTGGCTCAGCTGCATAATGCATAGTGACTAGCAGATCTGCGCGTTACATGGACTTCCTCTGCCCGGAGATGTGAAATTAGGAATTTGTTCTACAGGCGTTGTGGAGAAGGCGCTGTCATAATGAATGGTCATCCTTCGGGTTCACTATTTGTTCTGCCAATTAGAGTGTGTTTGCCTAAAGCAGTCGGCGTGATTTGTCAGTGCGAGGAGCAGACATGCTGATGAATGCAGCCATCCATAGCAAATGGAAGTGTTTTGCATGATCTCTGGAATTAATGAAGAACGAGGTTCCGGGCCAGCGGAAGAAAAGGAATGGCAACTAAACCATTCTATGAAATGTCCGTATGGTGTATCTGGATTGGATATACACATAGGTGGCACTAGGCATAGGCCAGACGGACAGCCACCTAGGTCTCTGTGCAACCACCAAGGGCAGCGTCGGACTGGCCCACCAGAGAACAGGAGAATCCTCCGGTGGGCCCCAAGACCTAGCATTATTTCTTTATAACTGAGGGTGGGCCCCAAGAATGATTTCCTCTGGTGGGCCCTAGCTACACCAGTCCAACACTGACCAAGGGTCCCGCAGCACACAGAAGGGCATTGAGGGCATCCCGCCACCGGTAATCTCCCCCACACTCCAATCCCCCAGCGAACTGACCAATCGGGACTCGCTGATTGGCTGCAAGGCTCCTGATTGCCCGTGACCTGTGGCAATGGAGGGTTGGAGTGGGGGGGAGCTACACAAAGCCTCGGGCCGCCTCTGAATATACAGTACTTACTGCACATTTGGGATTACCTCCACCAAAGAGGTGTCAGAACATTTACAACAGCTACAGGTCATGTCTAAATCCATTCTGTGACCTATTTCATACCTTTGTGCACATGCAAAGTTCGCTGACCCTTCACTATTCCTAACTTTTTTACTATTTTTTTTTCTATTTTATTCATTTTTTAACACATTTTAGTTTTTACCGTTGTTATCCCCAGAAAAACCCGGGTGTGCCCGCTCACACTGCTGGCGACCCAGGTCAGACCTGGAAACAACCCAGGAATAACTCTGCTTTATTCCCAGGTCAAATCCCGGGTCATCGGAGCATGACTCTGGATAACCCAGGCTTTGGCACTGTGTAAGACATCGAGCAGAGCCCCCGGAGCAGTCGCTGGACGAAAATTTAAGGGGCGGGGTTTGGTGGCGGTTTGCCATCAAGTCCCACCCCTGTGTAAATTTAAATCGTCCACGTGACCTTAATAACCAATAACTGATATTGTGACCTAAATCCAACTAAAACAATACTTTCGTTCACACCAGACAAGTATGATTAATACATCTTAAGAACCATTCCAATGACGGCTTCCAGTATACTATGCTCACGTTAAGGCTCGTGCACGGACAATGGACCAGGCGGCAATGTTACAGCGTTCAAAGTTGTGTTCTCGCAGCTTCCTTACTGAATAGTGCACTTAATAAGCGCTCACAGAACTCCATTAAATTTTATTAAGTGTTAAAGCTTGTGAACGCTGAAGGCAATTGAGACGGTTATACTAACAGGTCCTCTGTGTGTGCGCACAGCTGGATTAAAGGGCTCATGTTCCTATTGCCTGTCCACAGCCCTGTCATAGGAACGATCAATGGAGTTGGGAGAGTTACTGAATATCATGTATTAAGAGGCCGTTCTCTTCATGTAAAGTTTACAATGTAGAAAACAGAACGCTGGATAGGCAGGAACGCCCATAGGCCCCCGGCCCATAGACCCCCCTCACCTGTAATACTGTTTGCATGTAATGAAATTTACCCCCGCCCCCCCTGCAATTCAACATGGTTTTGCCCACTNATAATTAAAGCTGGTCGATTGGAACAATTTATTGTATAGTGTATGGCCAGCTTAAGTCCTGACAGTGTATGTCTGAATCTGGCCCATAGATCTCGCTGGATTGGATGGATTGATTTGCATTTAAAAAAAAAAAAAAAGATAAACCGCCCCAGGGCCTAAATTCACTAAGCGGAGAGTTTGCTGGTGAATTTGAAAGGTGGTGAAGTTGCCCATAGCAACCAATCAGATTCAAGCTCTCAGTTTCATTTTGCATACTGGAGAATGTGAGCTCGAATCTGATTGGTTGCTATGGGCAACTTCACCACCTTTCAAATTCACCAGCAAACTCTCCGCTTAGTGAATTTAGGCCCAGATCTGTCTAGCAACGTTTTTGAGTAATTCCTGACATTCCCGTGGGGCAATGTTGTGTAACTACAGATGGAGAGAACACATCCTGCAAGTCATTTGCATACTTCTGAGTGCGCATTGCTTCCCTGTTGGATAGCAGATTGTGGCCTGGGAAATGCAAAGTAGATGTTCGACTCGGACTGGAATATTATATAAAGTGGTAAGGTAATAAGGCAAAAGTTTTAGTCTGAATAGCCAGAGAAGTTCTTACTTATTACATACACCTAGCACCGGCCCTGGTGGTTACACTATTTTTCTGACACCTCCTACACATGAATCAGTGGGATTGTGATGACACTATCAAGGAGCGGCACCACAGGGGTGTATCCTGGGTCGCCAATGTGGTATTTCCTGTGACAGGCAGGGCTCGAAGTGGGGATTGTATAGTGGCGGTATGGCGCTAAGCCCCGCCCCTTACATAAGCCCTGCCCCCTCCGGACCCGCGATTTTTTAAAAGTAAAGTCCCCCCTCCAGTGCTGAGGGGGCGTGGCTTCTCGGGTGAAGTGCCGGTATACCATACCGGCATATACCGGCCCACTTCGAGCCCTGGTGACAGGTGTGATAGGTGGCATTTATTTCTTTGTAAAAATATTCCTATTTATTGTGAACACTGTAAGTAGAAGAAGCATTACATTCTGTCATCACGCCACAATGACGTCTTGCACTAAATGAGCATCAGGGAGATTGTCCAACACTTCGGGGAGTCAGGGAGTTCACCCGCTCTCTAGGGGGTCTCCCCAATAATCAGGGAGAGTGGGCAGCTATTATTCATCTCATCATGAAATACATATAGTCATATCCACACTTAAATACATTTCCGATGCACACCTATATTTCCATCATGCTACGCATGACTCACACGTTGAGGTTTACCGGACCTGTGTGCTGACAGGGTTATGTGACCTCCTGCTGGATATTCTATAATTGCTGCCTTCCCAGTACTAGAGAGACTCTGAATTATTCATGTTTTATATAGGAAAGTGCTGTGAATGATGTGAAGTTATAGCACAAAGCAAATGCTGCCATTTCCACTCTCCTTATTTCATTAAACTGTACGCTGCTCCTCGTGGCTTGTAATTACTTTGATATTGCGCTAATAGAGTCGTTAGTATTACTATTATATACTAATGTATATAGGTGATCAGTTCAGTTTAGGGACTAAATCTACTGGACTGCGGGATTGGAAAAGTGGGGATGTTGCCCATAGCAACCAATCAGATTCAAGCTCATATTCTCCAGCGTGTAAAATGAAGCTGAGAGCTTGAATCAGATTTGTTGCTATCAGGGCAAGGACCAGGATCACCCGCGCCCGGGACTCACAAAGGGGGTCCAGGGCGGTCCAGGGCGGCCGGGCCCCCCACCGCAGGGGGCTGTCGACCCTGTAGGAGGCAGTGACCCGGCAGTGACTGGCACGTCACTACAGAGCGCCGTGTCACTGCCGGCGGTTG
>JABWIB010003979.1:0-14550 GCA_016617825.1 Platyplectrum ornatum
GTAAGTGTAGGTCTTATTATCTGGGAAACACAGTAATGCTGTATACGTATAATTTAAATAACAGACTCTTTATATACATACNTGATATCTTTCATACAAACAGGTGTCAGGCATGTGCAAAATGTTTTAATCTCTGTTACAAAAGCAAATTTTGGATCTAAGTATAACCCAGTTTACTTCAAATAAATGAAACTACTGTAGCCATAGAAGAAACAATAGCAGGCTGGTACCATCAAAATAGAAATTATGCAAAAATGTCAATGTACGACTGAGCGAGCAAGCATTNCTCCGAAGACACTGCATTGAATGAGCCATGCCAGATATATTACATCATTTTGAATTCTCCAAGGGTGAGGAGTTCAGCCTGGGATTTCCAAACGTCTGTTACTGCTCATGAATTCACAGCACATGCTGTTTTGAAAGCAGAGAAAAAAACCTGCTTTGGATTCTAGTTTAAGTCAGTACCAGCACTCGTGCAGGGATGCTGATAANTATCTTGGATTGCATGCATTGAAGACCTCAGTAAGAACACAAAGTGGGGCTGTTTTCCTCAGGTGATGGCCAGTCATTTTCACTTTCCTGTGCTGTTATCATTTTCTATATTTTAACAGCNTATACTTTTTAGTGGCATGTTTGTGTGTCAGCAACATGCATGAGGTGTACAGAAGGGTAAAAAATGAGACCTGAAAGGGACATTTTGCTACTTTACCTAAAAAAGCAGANAGTGTGCTTAATTGATGTAACTTTTGCGGAATCATTTAATAGAAATCTTAATCTATATAATTGCTGAAATGAAAATCAAGGTTTATCAGCTTTAAAATTCATTTTCAGTTGCATCACTTTATAGCTGATTGCTTTCCTAACTTAGGTTTTACAGATATAGTTTTGTGCACCGTAGTAAGTGTAATATGTACATTTCGTATAACTTTGCACTGATGTGCTTCTACCAATTCTGCTAGNTTTCTTGGTGTAGAAGTACATTATTCCATTAATTCTGTACAAAACAAATACATACTTATTTGTCCAGTGTACGCATAGTCATTACTAGTTTCGTCATCTTTAGTACTTACCCCAAAGGTCAGAAAGCTGATAAATGAGAATGTTAAGTAAATTGCTCAAATACTCCCAAACATGGCTCTGCAATGTCCATCGGGTTGCATGATGTACACTGCATACCCCATCCCTTTTCACACCGTGCAAAGTAAAATATCTGGGCAAAATAGAAGGCGGATGGGACAGTCACCTGTAACTGAGACAGCTGGGAGGCATGACCATTTAGATTCTAGTTAGTATGTAATAGGAAANTCAAAGATAGAATCTGGTTACTATGGGCAACATCTACATTTTTCCTAAATATAGTCCTATAGGACATCACTATATGTATTAACTGCAGATAGAATTTTAATAGTCGTCACTTAAAGATTGCATGCTTTTTTTCTTGCCTTTCTGTCTTGTCTGTTTAGATTATTTCGTAGCAAACAAAATGTCTTTAGTGCTTCTAGTTTCCAGGAAGACTGCCAGGGAAAACTTTCAACTCCATAAAAAGAAAAGAAGTAAAACATACACATCCAGTGTATTCTTTACTTTGTACTCTTTCATGGTCTCGCTTACATGTTGTAGTTTTTATAATGTTTGAATTTCATTTGAGAGGAGCAAAAAGAAATTGGACATTTATGAAACCTGAAATAGGTTCTAACTATTCCCTTTCTTATCATTCTTGTTTCAGCAGTAGTGTGTGATTAATAGAATGAGNAGAGCAGCCACAAGCAATTAAATATAATGTGCAGGAATGACAGCTGGCAGGGAACAGAGCAGGGCCCCAAATATGGATGGCTCTTCCGTTCCTCCCATAATCTAAACATTTCATCTGCAAGTTTATTTATAAGCTCACTTGAACGTTTCTTGCAAACTGTAAGATTTTTCTCTGTGTTCATTTTTCAGTTCATCTGCAAGTGATCTCTCCAGCTACGACCATGGGTGCCTAAGACGGAGTCTTGACCAGTACAGCTCAAGGGGAAGCATGGAAAGTCTGGACCATACATCATCTACATATCACCCTTGTCAGCTTTCACCCGCCAAGTCCACTAACTCCATAGATCAACTTGCTCATCTGCACAACAAGAGAGACTCTGCTTACAGCTCCTTCTCCACTAATGCCAGTATACCAGAATACCATCCCACTGCATTCTCCAAGGAGAGGTCTTATTCCATGGAAAGTATGTTTTCTCGGGCTAATCCGCATGAGGGAATAAAGCACGCAGANATCAGATATATCAAGACAGTCTATAATGCTCACCGTGGTGTCTCAGAAGAATATGAGGTGAACTTATCAACTGTTAAAAATCAGGCTAGACTTTCTGGTGGTTATGCTAGGAATATTGGAGTTCCTGTTGGGAGACTTGATCAAAACAGAGTTTTTTCTGACAGTGATATATCTGAAAAGGGGCCACCTATGCCACCTACAAGGAGTGACAGTTACGCAGTAACTCGACATCATGACAGACCAAGTTCTTTGTCTAGTTTAGACCAAAATAGATCTCATAGAACACATTCCAAAGGACCAGGATCATATNCTACCATTGCCACTTACAACTCAAATCAACCAGTGTTTGGGGAAGGACAGTTGCATACAGTGTTGGAGAAAAGTCCAGAGTCTAGTCCGCTAATGAAGCCTAAGCATATTTATTCACAGGTTCCACAGCCTGGACAACCTATGCTTCCCGCAGGAATATATCCAGTTCCAGTTCCAGAGCCACATTTTGCCCATGCTCCTCAACTTCTTAAAAACAATAATGGACAGCTGTACCCGGCACTGGCTAAAGAGGGAGCTTATTGTACAACTGCAGCCACTGGATGTAAAGGAGTGTGCTCTTCACAGTGTAAAAGTAATATAAACCATAGTCAGAATGCTCATAATTGTTCTGATGTTCTATATCCAGGAAACCAATCAAATAACATAGATGAGAAAAAGGAAGATGAACCTACTCATTTTACTCCCTACAAGCTTCATTTCTCTGACAACTCCAGTAAAAATGGGCAGCAACCAAAAAGTGAATCAAGAATAAAAACTCAAAGAAGTAATGAAGAATCNAATAATAACTTACGTGAGTTCATCAATAATGGAAAGATTAGAAGTCAGTCAGGGCCAGCTTCTCAGAATGATTGGTGTCCCAACCATAACCAGCCAGACCTGTCTACTGTAAGTACAAGCAAGGAATTATACAGCAATAATAACAACAACATTGATACAAACAAAGAGCATGATCTGGGTTGCCAACATAATGCCATTTCATCAGTAAACAATAAAGTTCATGACTGTCATTCTCCAGTAGGTTCTAAAAATAAATACAAATTAGATAGTCCAAGCTTTACAAAACACATTGAAGACAACTCAGTGATGGTCTATCACCAACAATCTGATGATCCATCTTTATCACCTCAGAAGAACTCGGCTGAATTTTCTAGGAAAAGATTAAGTTCACTCAGTAACCAAAGCGGCAATAACCTATCTTTTGGTAGGACAGATGTCAAACAGCGGTCTTCAGTTCTAGAAAAAATCAGTAAGATTGAACAACGAGAACATGAATGTCAGAAGTACCAAGTCTCAAGCATATATGGTCAAAATTCAGGACAGTGCACGAGAGGGACAAACAGAGCATCTGTAAATAGCATTGAAGAATTAAGGAATAAGTTTAATGCACAAGACCATGGTCAAGGTGTTGAATGCCATAGACTTTCAGGCTCTTATGTTCCTGACAAAAGTACTGGTGTTCACCTATTAAAAAGGGGAGGAAGTGCTTACAATATAAAATCTGGAGACATTCCGACAACAGTAGAGAATCAAGTTGGCAAAACACAAGAGATTAATCAAGAGGCGCATGTTTTTCAAGCCTTGGCAGATGATAAAATAACAGCTGATACTCAAACAATGCCAAATAAAGAAGACCATTGGCAGGGCAGTGCACAAGACACTCTTGGATTTAGTAGGGCTTACAGAAACAGTATCAAAGATGCACAATCCAAAGTCCTGGAGGCGACATCTTATAGGCGCAGAGATTTAGAAATTAGCCCACCACAATACAAGAAGCAAGACAGGAATGTGAAAAGGCCTTCTTCAGCTGTTCTCCATAGCAAGACTCCCCCTGTGTCCCCTCACGCTCCAAAAGAAAGACACAGTGTTACGCCCATTGACAGCTTTTCTAAGAGTCAAGAATTTCAAAATCAAGAGGGAACAGGTGGATCTAACCAGATACCCCGCATTGGTGCGAGGAGGCGTTTGACAACTGAGCAGAAAAAGCGATCATATTCAGAACCAGAAAAGATGAATGAAGTGGGCTCATCAGACATTGAATCTTCATCTAACAGGATTCCAACAAGGGAGAAAAATTTGACCTTTGTGGAGCAAACAGTGGCAGACAGACGTAGAATGTTTGAAAGAGATGGCAAAGCTTGTTCAACTGTTAATCTGTCAAAACCACAGCTTAAGCAGCTCCAGCAGAATGCCCTCGCAGACTACATAGAACGCAAGACAGGTCGACGGCCATCCTCCCAGGAAACTGGCTTCTTAAAAGAAAGATCGCAGAGCACCTACTTTTCAGGTAGCTTTATGGACANTCAGAGTATCTCCTCAACGTCTAGCATGAATTCCCTCCAGGAACACAATTTATCATTCCCTAGTAAGAATCCCANAGAGAGCATATTTAAAACTAGAGGGGTATCTACACTTCCTCCTGGTCTTACAGGCTTATTTGATTTAGTTAGCTTAGAAAAGAAAAGTGAACATCAAGACAATAGGGGCCGCAGCAGCTCTTTTGTCCAGCAACGTCTTCGACTAGATTCTAGGTCCAAAACCGAATGCAAAAGCACCAGAGCATTTCAACAGACAGAAATAAGTGCTTTAAAACCAGCATCTCCAGAGAAAGCTTTTGACACATTACAGCAACCTGCTTCCCTGCATATAAGATCCCGGTCCACTCCAGCTGGCGAAAAGACAAGTCAGGTATGTGGAATGAAAAGTATTACTGTGAAAATGATCATGGTGTTTTGCTTTTAAATATATTTTAGTTTAGATTCTAATTTACTAAATATCATTTACTATATTGTTCACCATTCGTATATCGGAGACATCATTTAAATGTAAAATAAATGGGATAATGTTCTTTTTTTATTTTAAACTTTTGTCGAAATAATATTTCCTATCATGACCTTTATAATATATTGATCATTAATAATGTGCATGGTAGATTAAAGCTTTTTAAATATACATATATGTCAGAGTATACCCCTAACCCTTCTAAATAAATATCTATTTATGAAATTGATATCTCTAAGACTTATATATACATTATAAAAATATGCTGTATATAATTTTACCATATTCTTTCAACCCAAATTGAAATCTTATGCATAGTCTATTTTGTGCATGTTAGGCAGCACATACAAGACAACTTTAATTTTAACAAGGGGATATTGACATAATTTACAGAATAAGGCAGCCAACTGCAGTATATTTAAAACCAGAAATTATACATCAACGCTCCAACACTTGTGCCTGCTTTTTTTGTTTCACAAGCATCATACTTATACTTATAACAAGTTCTTTCTGTTCTCAATGTACACACTTCAAACATATACTTGGTGACCAATGTCACTGTGCAGCTAAAACATTTTTTAATTCCGAACACTTGAAAAATAATTTAGTTTAAATTGACCTTGATGCATTTAAAATGTAGTTTGTCACAAGCTTCTTGTAACTGCTTTCTTAGCATAGTGATAAAGAGCAGAAAATATTTAACTGTCACTTTCTTTGCATATTGCTTCTGCCTTTTGTGTCAGATAGATATGAACAAAAAAAATATATCCATCTGACTTATGTTGTGTAGGGATACAAAAGAGAAAAAGAGTTGATTCTTCAACAAAAAAAATAAAATAATTTCTNNCATTTTCATGTCCCTATTTAATNGCATAATTGAGAAAGGGGAGTTCCTTTTATAGAAATAAAGATGGATGGTACTGTGCTGTATGCATTGAAAGCAAATACATTTCCCTAATAATGGTGAATATGCATTCAGTGGAATGCCTGTCAAGAGCCCTCATTCTAGTNTACCTATAGTACATTGTGCTATGAATACTAATGAAATTGTGCTATGAAGAATCATTACCGTAACCGTTGAAGGGTTCATAGCCAAATTACAATATGTCATAGGTGCATGACGCATGTACTTTGGAGGTGGCACAGAGGGGTGCTAATACTGGCACCCTGCCAGTGATTCCCAAAATGTGTACCATGGCTGGCAAACTGGTGATCCTGGGCAGAACGCAGGATTTGCAGCTTTCTGTCCATCTTCTCTCCCTATAACTTCTGTTTGCTGACAGCATGGAACTCTTCCTTTACCTCCTCAATTCCTGGGCTGATCACCACATATGAGTGGCAGAGAGAGGATGTACTACACTGAAATTACAGAAATTGTTTAATTTTCNTAGCTCTTATGTGTTCAAAAATCTAATTTTAAGTTTAGTGAAAAAAAGTTCCATTGTAATCAATAATGTCACATAAGCTCTTCAAATGTAAGTTTTTAACATTTGAAAATAATATCAGTAATATACCAGTTTATCTGGAAAATTTTCTCTCAAAAGTATTGGCAGCGCTCTGTGCATTTATCTCAGCATAAACATTTCAGGGTTTAAAACACTGTCGATTACGCACTCAGTTTGAGCTAGGGCTTAGGAAGTATGTGGGAATGCAGTTAAACATGTGGGATTAGAATGTCCGTAGTCGCTTAATTGCATATAATTCACGGGTAATAGACAAAAAATGTCTTTTAACTAGGTCAGTTCCCAAGCCTACTGTATGNAAATCCAAGCCTCGCTGATCATTTCTGGGTTATCCCTCTAGTGTGGGGTGTCTCCTTAATTCCCTAATATAATAATTATTATATAATTATCTAAATAAAGAAACCAATATTTTCTATTTGTATACCAATTTATGTCAATGGATTTCTTACTCTGGTTTCTTTTATTAATCCCCTATATTAAGTATTACATAATGNCTTGTATTTGTCCACTGCAAGAAGAAAATGTAAAAAGTAACTGCTTGCAATCTAAATAGTATAGAATGTAGCCAGAATAGAATAGAATGTAGCCAGTATATAAAACTTAGATATTATTTAACAATCATAGATTCCTATTATGTATAGTTGGTTTGTTCTAAAATACAATCTATCAAGTAATAAGATTAGGAATGCCCTATATGCAACTTTTTCTACGTTTTAGCTGCATGGGCACATATAAAATACATGCAGAGATATAGAGTTGAGAACGTTTACTAGCTTTTCAGTCTAAAAATAAAGGTGCTCAGAATTTGTGTGGCCGCGTGCAAGTCTGCCATACATTTAGCAATGCACTGGGTACCCTCTTCATGCACTGTCAGTATATGAGAACCTGCAAGGTTCAGCACATTACTGTGCAGGTTAAATCTTAAGCTGGCCATACACTATAAGATAAATTGTTTCAATCAAAAGATTTATCAAGATTGGGTAAAACCATGTTGAATTGTAGGGGTGGTAAAATGAATGTCAGTGTGTGCATGCAGGGAGAACACTTTATTGTTGTATTTTGCACACAGATACTGACCAGCGTTACTGTTACACTGTTATTAGACTTTGCCTGGAAACATAATCTCTCACCTGTAATACTGAACTAATTCAATTTACTTCCCTGAAATTCAACATGGTTTTACCCACTCTTGAAAAATCTTTTGATTGGAACAATTTATCTTATAGTGTATGCCTAGCTTTATTTTTCATTAACAATTGGAGCATAAGCGGGGAGGGTTAGGTTTAGGCTATGGGCAGGGGATGAAGGGTAGAAGGGGATGGTTAGGTTTAGGCTGTTTGTATGGGATTGATCAGAGAAGGGGAAGGTTAAGGTTATGCTGTGGGAATACCTGTTGGAGCAGAGGATTCTGNAAGGTTCAGTTGGCGATTGCTGTCTGTCCAAACAGATTCTTTCTTCTTGGCTGACTGATAAGGTCATTTACACCTCNGAACCACATCCTGAGGTCAGACACTACTAGAGCTGGGGAACAGTAATGGCACAATAAAAATATCAAAAGAATAGATTTATTTCTTTTATAAAAGTAATCNTAGTGCCACCCAGATGGTGTTAGAATTATGAAGTGCTTTTGTTATTTGAATAAATTTAGCTGAATATGTAAATCCCTAATTATTCATAACCAATATGACAGTGAAGTCTGACTGCAAGAAAAATTTATCAAGAAGAAAAGATAATTCTGTGGTGGTTTTTTGGGATTTATTATTTTTTTTACACTAAAAAATATTGTGGGCCAATTTACTACATAATATGAGGAATGCTTATTTACTGACTTTTACTTATGCATGAATCAGCATGTGTCACATTTGTTTAGCAATGAGAACACTGTTAATGATGCCGAGTCCACCCTCACTGCTCTGTGTTTATTTTATATACATTTTTATATACAACTAACATTAACATTTTCAAGCCTGTATCCAGAGTTAAGATACCGCTGCTCTAGGAGTCTAGCGCAGTGACAGTGGGGTGCTACCTCTGTATCTAGCCGACTTATTATCCATGAACCATACATTAAAATTCTGTAAGGGGTAAGGACATGCCCTTACAATTACCATGCATTCTCACTCCCACTAATGTACGCTAGTGAAGCATACCATCTTTCATTGAATGGGGATACAGATCTAGAGGTTCAGTGGATGCACAATAGCAAAATGTACTAAATTGGTTTTTGATGTATTAAAGTTGGTTGTAAGTTACTATTTTAATTCACTTCCGTATAAGGATCACATCTTTTACAGTGTAAAACATTGGTAGTCCTTCTCCACATATTAGAAGCAGCAGCACAGCACTGTGTCTGCACTGATCTGACATTTCTAACCAATCTTTGAGGTGGGTGGGGGGATTTCCACCATATCCCATTTTCATTTTCTGAATTATCATTGCATGCCAGTTTGGAGGGAATAACGTGTAATTAGAGCTACTTAGTGGGAATCAAACTTCCTTTGGGCCTTTTGATGTCTGTTGGCTNCATAAAAGAAAATGTAATCTCTTCCACCATAATTAGTGGCAACTTGATTCTCAAGCAGATAGCTTCCTGATGAAAGTCCCATGCTGTTGTATAACTTCTCTAATCAACTTTGCTTAATTGCAAGGAGATATTAAAACTTAGGGCAAGATTGTTTGTTTTTGTCATTGAAGCCTAATAGACAATTAACTACATGGATAAAAAGCAGCAATTTCATCTATATTCATTCACTGTGTATTTAATCCTCATTTGTTTTGTATTGTAATGCAGATTATTACTATTCTCTGCAATTCATATATAATAATCATATAACGTCTAAAATATTATAACATAGGTCACCAGTCACTNGACCAGATTCACTACTGACTTACTCACAACTTACTCAAGAGTGGGCAGAACCATGTTGAATTGCAGGAGAGGTTGCATGCATCCAATCAGTACTACTTCTTTTTTTTTTTACTTTTCCTCAGCTTTCTTTCACCTGGCTAGATTGTGAGGCTTTTCAAGGCATGCTGGTTTGTAAAACAATGAGTGAGAGGCTATGTGATGCTGATGTAAAAGATTTCCTCTATTTAGAATGAAAAGCCGAGGAATATTCACTTTAGCAAAGCCAGATCTGCGGTTTCTGGTTATGTAACTGTACAACTAGGGATACTGAGAGAGTGTCTAAGTATCCCCTAATATGGAGCATTCTTGCAGCATGACAGGAGCCAAGAGCTAAAGAAGTTCTTACAGTACTCACGTGATGTAAACTACAGTTCTACAACTCTATGTANAAAGAAATAACTTCATAGTAATTGGAACTTGTTCACCATTTGTTTAATAAGAGCTGGACATGTTGGTGTCTGGTATTAGATTATAGGATGTAACTTATTTTNTTTAGTTTAAATACATTTCTGTCATTTCTCTATCTACTCTCAGAACAATCTTAATTAGTCAGGGTAAGCTCAATAAGATTATAGAAACTGGGTACCAAGTCAGATGCAAGCATTTAAAACCCCATTTAAAGGCGGTTGTACAAGCCACAGACATGGTATACATAAAAATATGTATACCATGAAATTATCACATTACATCCTTTTGTATTAGTGTGTAGTATAAGTCATATAGTCTTATACTACATATAGTCTGCATACAGGTGTCAATTAGTAAGTGCACTATGTACTGACCAAGTTAAATTTGATTTATCAAGTATGCAAAGTCACTGTAACAAAGTGGGGGGGGGGGATAAAAAGTATGTATATATATATATATATATATATACATGTTCCTCTTCTGTTTCATTAGAGCTTGAAGATTATTATTTCACTCTCTACTTTGTATGCTTCCAAATGGAAATAATGCTGCCTGGAAAAATTACTTTTACATGTCAAATGTATACATGACATAATTAAATGTTACAATATCAAATAACTTGCCTCTTTCTTTTTTGCTATAGGAATTCTTCATGAGACAGGAATCATTAGTCAAAAAAACATTGTATTTGTCGGCAAATAAAGGATTTCGGTGAGATGACCAAACATAAAACCAAAAGCTAATTCTTTTGTTTCTTTTATATTTCTTTATTTTTACGTTTTGCGGCATATTTTTTATGCTTGCTTGCTTATACTTGCTTATACTTTTATGCTTGCTTATACTTTCTGTTACTGACCAGTGCCTCATCCTTTATATATCTCCTCGTGGTCACAACCTTGTTACACTCTGCTTTTAACTGTGTTACAGTCACTTTCTGCGACCCCTTTACCAATAAATCACATGGAAAATGCCATATAGGAAAGGGAACAATCAGTTCCCTCTCCTACGATGTGTCTGTGACTGGATATACACTGATCATTTTTAAANCTCATGAATCATGGGATTCATTAGATTTAAAAAAACAAAAAAAAGCAACAACTGTGTTATAAGAAAAAAACTGAAGCATAAAACAATTCTATAAATGCCCACTAGTTTATCCAATTAGGTCAACTATAAGTAGTTACCACTACTGTCTTACTGTCTTGTTTATTTTTCTAAATTAAATATTTTATTTATTCCATGTTAGTATTTAGTAAAGTTTTTTAGTTATAATTCTATAATTATGATTGTTTTTATCTTAAGCAACAGTTTATTACAAAGATCTGTTCACTGAGGACTAATAATACAATCATATTACTTATAACCATAACATGAAATGAAGGCAAAACAGTGTAATAATACCAATTTTTGTTTTGTTAGTTACTCAAAAAGCAATGCTGAAGATGACTCGGGGAAGACTGATGAGTCTGCCATTCAGCCTCATACTAGTCTCAATGCAGCGATTGAAGGAGAGAAGCAGTCCTATCCATCTAGCAGTATTGCTAGTCAGGGCACTATGCAAATAANTGTTAATAGGCACAATAGGGCCCAAAGTTTTACGTCCTCTGGATTGCACACTCCTATGCACAATGCAAGACTGGCTACTTCCTTCAATAACCGAAGCTCATGTAAATTCCCTTCAAGCCAAAGTGCAGTAGACTTTGTTACTGCAGAGGAATATTTATATGCTGAGAAGAATAAAAATCCTGCCATCTCACCAGATGAGGATAAAGTCAGAAGTCATATTCCTGCCATCTCACCAGATGAGGATAAAGTCAGAAGTCATATTCCTGCCATCTCACCAGACGAGGATAAAGTCAAAAGTCATGTTCCTGCCATCTCACCAGACGAGAATAAAGTCAAAAGTCATATGGATTTAAGTTTGCATGACAATAATTCACAGGAATACAACAATGAACTGAAACCAAGGTCTGCTCCACCACAGAGGCCACCACCACCGAAAATAAAGCCCATATATTCCGAAAAAGAGGGAAACTTACTACTGTCTCCAGAATATGGGCAGTTACCCTCTGCTGGATCAAAAAGCAACAATACATTGTGGAGCAGTAGTTCATCAGAGCCAGAGACNCCTTCCAACAATGAAAAGATCTCTCTCCGTATTTCAGAGTCTTGTCTCCAGCCCTCTTCACCCGTTCTTGAGCACGATGATGAGGATGATGATGTATTTGTCAAGCAGCAAGAGTCAGAGACAGTCCCTGACTCAACATTTCTTCCACCATCTCCTCCTTCATTCCCACCACCAACCTTGGAAGAGACTCTTTTCCAAGAAAATGTAGACAAGATACAACATGGCTTTATTGACCCACAAGATAAATATGAAAATAAAGCAGATTCTTGTCCACCTGTCAAAGAAGACTTAAATGAAAGGTAAGTCTCAGTTCTATATTGTTCAGTAATTTTAAAATGATTAGTTACATTCAATAAGTTATCACATACTGTACCAGCATATCTTATTTAGCTCTCACTGGTGCTATATACTGGTCAGGATCATCATAGTTTGTGATGACCTGAATTATCTAGTGTTGTCATTTTACCCATCCTGGAATTTGCTACAATATTTGGCAGACTTCTTCTTGGTGATGTCTTTCTGGCTAAGTATCAAAATAGTCAAATACTGTATACTGTCAGGAGAAGCTGCTTAAATGTAAAAATGCAGAGGGAAGCATAGGTTCAAGCCTGCTATCATCATTTAGTTCCGAAAAACTGAATGATAAGATTATGTGGCCTGTGCATTTGAGAATTGTGTTATTGATTATGCCATACACTGCATAATAAACAGATATTCAGGCCTAATAATAAAACACCTTATAATCAGCAGCTTTACATGCTAGATATTCCTATATACAGAAAATCACTAGTACTAGCTAGGTGGTCTATCTTTAAACAAATAGGACTGGATTCAGACTAATGAGCAAACTGCACAGAAAATTGTCCACATTTGATTTCTTAANGTTAAGTCCCTCCCAGCCCTATGTGTAAGTTTGTCTTATGGCATTAGATTCATACAACATTCAAAGCCCACTCCACGTTGTATAATTAAAATGTCTGTAGTTTACGTGATGTTATGATCAGTTTTTCGAACATTTGTTGGGGCAGGTTAGCATTTTAGCATGCCAAATCCTTGCACTGTAGACGTGGCTATGCATGCTAATTAAAATAGCAGGCCGGTGGCTGCATGGAGGCATCAGTGCAGTGATTTTAAGGTCTAAGCACCGATCATCAGTTCACACGGAGGGCTGGATCTCGTCCAGTGTTACTAGTAACTAATTCTAGTCACAGATCTTTAAAAGCGTGATGTTTAAAACAGATTAAGTACAACTATTTATAAATAAATCAGCACTAACATAGTCGTTTTTGCATTTATGTTACTTTTTGTGTTTGTGTATGTTCCAATTGTTCCCTAGTGGCCTTATTGTTATTTATTACAATTTTATATTTCATGCTTCTAGTAGAAGAGATGTTCTCAGCATTCGTTCCATGTTGTACCATAGTCCTTTTTTAACATGTTTTTGTTTCCACAGGAGTCCCATAATTGTGGAAGGTATAGAGAATGCAGATAAAAACCTGGAAAACCATAGTTTCATCCTACCAGTCTCCAGTACTTCTGTTCAAGACTTGGAAGTTCCTCTGACTGATGTTCATACCAAAATACAAGGTCATGAACAGCCCCCTACCAGCTCTGTAGATGTAGATCAGAGTTCTATAAAGCACCCTCCATCTCAGGAAAAGTCAGAGCCCGTTGTTGCACTTGAATTATCTGACAACAAAATCCCCATCTATGAAAGCACCTTAAGTTGTGTCAGCACAAATATAATATATACTGAAGATGTCAAGTCACGGGAGCTGGCCAAGGAGATTGTAATCAAAGACAAGACCCTAGCTGACATTTTGGATCCTGAGCTTAAGATGAAGACCACTATGGACTTAATGGTTGGCCTATTTGTGAAAAGTTCCACAGCCGTAAGAGAGAANAATAGGAAGTGGATCACTGAGAGGATGCCATCTGATAAGATGATGCTNACAGAAACAGGAAAGTAAGTTACAAGAATGCATCACTTCAATATATACTGTATTTAAAGCTGACATATAAACAGTATACAGCTTACTGCCATCATTTAATGGCGACGGGGCATGATCCACATTTAGAAATGTTAACGGTAAACATACATTGGAATTATTAACTGATAAGGTATTGCAGGGCTTTAATTCATTNAAAAAATTGTGTAACAAAAATTGTGTTTGTCTAAAGCACAAACATGAAAGTAATCAGAAAAAGCAGATGGACATCATTCATTGTGTAAATGGTGCCATCCAGTGGTAGACGATGGAGTAACAGTTTTATACTCAAAAACAAGAAAATGGCCAGATCCTTATAATAACAGAAATGTGCATTCATATGTTTTACTGCAGATGTATTTATTATAACATTACTAATAAATCCAATTATAAAACAATATCAGCAATTACACTGCTGTAATATATATTAATATTTTTATGTCATGTGTTTATTCCAGGGTTGCCTACTTTTGAAAAATCATTTCAGGGAGAAAAGTAAAAAGCCAAGGGGCGGGCCCAGCGGCGCCAAGGGGCGGGCCCAGCGGCGCCAAGGGGCGGGCCCA
>JABWIB010003980.1:9187-23211 GCA_016617825.1 Platyplectrum ornatum
TCGAGCTCACATTCTCCAGTATGCAAAATGAAACTGAGAGCTTGAATCTGATTGGTTGCTATGGGCAACTTCACCACCTTTTAAATTCACCAGCAAACTCTCCGCTTAGTGAATTTAGGCCCATATGTGCTAGGTGAGTGCAAGAACATAGTGACACTCATGTGAACACTCTGAAGCCTCGAGCCGGACTACACAGGGTAATATATAGTAATACACAGGACACTATAACAAAGTTGTGCGACTGACATTTTTATATGAATGGTTAAAGTGAGTAGATGAAGAGCGTGTAATGTATCGTTCGGTTAGTTTCACAGGGAAGATTGTAGCTCAGTTGTGCATAGCAGGAGTCGTAATAAAACGTAGATAAGGGAGAATGTCAAGTAATGCATGGAGTTCTCACATATACAGTCATTTAATCCTGTTAATGATATTAATTAAGGAGCAGTAAGGGGTCTGAATTCTACACTGAGCGCTAATACAGAAAGACCAAATGAAGGACATGCGAGAGATGGAGTGTAAGATGAAAGGAAGAAGGGCAAGAAGGGGGGGGGCGACTGATAAAAGGGTCAATATACTGAAGCAGCACTGATGTTGAATACATTATTGGCCTTTGGCTTCGTCTTAATGTGTGCTTATTGATATGTTCTAAACTGGATGTGTCATGCGCTGCACGCATCTGTATGTCGATAGGTGTCATGTAGAGTCTGGAGAAAATACCTAGATATTTCAGGCACATCAGCTGCACATTGGATCCTCTGAGAGTCGTGATGCTCTGCAGTTAAAATCTTCACTTTACGCTGAAAGGTTATAAATTATATGGGCTAGAAACAGGCAGACACTGAGGACACAGGGCTCGGCTCATAGGCTTGCAATCTAATTTTATTTCATCTACTTTGAGCCCGAATAATTATCCTGGTGCAATTGGCAAAAAAATGTAGCAAAAAAATCTAATACATGACATACCTCTACTATTCAACACTATGTCCTTCAGACATGATAAACGCTGTGTCCCATATGCACACACTAACTTCAGCTACTCAAAGGTTCTGTAATAGTGTATATTACCAATTCTGGGTAGTCAGGATGGTATATTTACTGCCAGGGAAGGTTGTGATGGCAGATTCAAGAGATATATTTAAGAAAGTGTAGGACACATTTTAGAGGAAAAAGGTATCCAGAGTTACAACGGGTAAGTAAAATGTTTCTTCATCTGGATCAACTTCAGTTATAGGATTAGGATCCAAATTAGGTTGAACTTGATGGACTGGTGTCTTTTTTTAATGTTATTATGTTACTAACTACAAACCTCCCACAATTTTGGGTGTCCTGCTTGTTCTGCACTTTGTTCCAATTTTTTCATTCTTATTTAATGGGCGGTTCATCGGTGGGGCTTGGGTGATCCATGGGCGGTCAGTGGGTGGCGCTCGGGGTAGTTAGTGGCGGGGCCTATTTGTCTGGCTCTCCTCTGGGCCAATGTTGAGAGGTATGTAGCTGTGTTTAAGCATTTTCACATCTTTTCCACCTCCTTTATCCCTCTCTGGTTCTTGCTTCTGTCTGATGGTTTTCACACTTCTGCCCTCTCCACTATGGTAGAAATCTGTGCCGCGTTGCTGGAAATAAATCATGGACAGAACTATGGAAACTATTAAGAGTCAATTATATAGAAATAAATGTCATCTGTAAACTATATTTAATATATTGACTAGGGTTGCTGACTCGCTATCCCGGGAGACTGCAAATCACTGCCTCCAGCCCCAATTGGTACTAAGGATAGACGGGGCTTGGTGTCGTCAATCACATCCACTCATCATGTATGGGCTTTCCATTCAGGACTTTGGGATTTGCATAAATCCACATCCCCACACTGCTGAGGGAAAAGCCCTGATACTGACCCACCTATTAACCTGACAATATACTTCTCTATTATTAACATGTTTTGTAACACATTATTCCTGTCTGTTACCATTACACCTACTGCTTATGTCTATGACTTCTTGCTGTATGTCCTCTTTTTCTATTACTTCCTCCTTTCGCTCCAATCATTTCTAATTCCACATATTGCCTCTACCTATAGCCCTTGGTACATCTGTCACTTACATCGTGTGTGTGCTGCATTTTCGATGCTGTCATGCTTCTATTTAATTATTTAGTGCTTTCTGTACCATGGTACATTTGCTTCGGTGCAATGCAAATAATATTTAACACATTGGTTGCCGAAACATTAACTAAAGACAACCTCTACCCAAACCTATTGGTATGTAGTCAAAGCCATTCAATGTGTCACCAATTCCCGCAGATTTATTTAAAAGGGATTTTCTAGCAGGATGGATTGGAAAAGATACCCACATCATCTGAATGAAGGTAAATAATATCCTGGTGTAAATATTGGTAGGAATAGACTATTGTCACAATAGGATGGGCGACTTATTGCTACTCCCTCCTGGGAGAAACAAAACTGGATCAGCATGGGGGTAGCACTTGGTGTGCAAATAATGTCCAAAATCCAGCCCATTGTACTTCTTCTACTCATTGGGTTATAAAGAAGGGAAGGACTTTAAATGACTGCCTCAGGCTGTGGTCCTGGATATTTGCCTGCTCTCCAGGTATTTGTGTCTCCTGAAAACGATATATATATATATATATATATATATATATATATATATATATGGAAACTTCACTAAGACTTAGGAATGCTTTATATATACATACATATATATATATATATATATATATATATAATATTCTCATTTTATTATTTTTTTTGTTTTATTTTTTGTTCTATAAATCACTTTTTGTCAATGTAAGTACTTTATATCTATCTAAGCCATCCAATTGCTCAGTTCACTCTTGGCCATATATAAGGGTTCATACGCCTCTAGGAAAATCTTGGCTAAGCCCTGGGCCACTGAAATAGAACCAAGGTAGTTTGCTAATGTAATCTCTTTATTTAAAGTTTCACAACAAGGGATAGATAAAACATAGACGTGCACAAAACAGAGTACCATGATAAAACACAAGCACCTTTGCATTTTTAATCTTGCATTATGTTCTCATGCTGAGCCCGCTTTTCTTTCTTTTCGTAGCTGATACCAGGGGTTTGCTTCTCCACAGTATGGTCCATATTGCAGCTCTGCGTGCAGAGGTATTCTCAGGAGCATCTGTCACCTACCTCAGCTTATCATAGACTCTTACATTCCTTGCCATAACATGCAATGCTTAGTGTTTGAAAGTCAGTGCCTCTCAGTCATCTGCCTCATTCGTTATTATTACCATCACTTATCTTACACAGGGTTTGCCCATTTTCTACTAAATTAAGAATTTAAATGGGTACAGGGCAAGTATGCTTAAAAAGGACTGACTGTGACTGACTGAATAGTCCAAAATAACTTATTAAAATATATACATTTTATTGTCACCTTGTTAAAGTCATAACTAAACTTTGACAGGAGATCCTTGCTGTTTTCATGACATATTACTTAAAAAAAATACATATTTCTTCTACATATATACTTCCTCGCCCTCCCTCCTTATTTGTATGTCATTTATACATTTCTCACCTTACACCCACCTTTCGCCATAATACATCCTCACCATTTAAATATAACGCCTCCTGCATTTACTGTATGATTAATATATTTTCATATCATTACTGTTATCAGAACGCACTATGATTCCCATTCACTTCTACTCTATAGACAATCGTCATTTATTTCAATTCCACTGTACAGAGGATAGTTGTCATTCACATCAGTCCCTGCCCCATTGGAACTTACAGTCTAAATAGCCTAACACAATAGGATTATTTGTTCAACGACCATTCAACAATTATGTGAAGTGTGGAGGAATCCAATGTGTTGGGAGTACATACAATATCTCACACAGATAAGGCCTTGTCCATGAATCCCCTTGAGCGACCATGGTGCCCTACAAGCACTGAGCCACATATGCAATCCAACCTTGTGTACATCTTACAGCTGGGGCCTACCTCACGTTTTCCAGAGAGAGGGAACGTCTACTTAATACAATGACTAAGTAATAACGGCCACTTGCCAACCCTGTTCTGAAAGGTATGGTTGGGTTGGCAAAATCAACGGGAACTCAAAAGTCTAGATCCGACCATTTGCTACATACTGACATATAATAAGTAACCCTCCTCCCTAGTATAATCCAACCTTACATCTTGATACATATAACGCATTCATGACCCCTAATACCTTCACCATTCTATCTCATCTGCCCCCGAGGAATGAACCTACCATTCTTCTTCTTCCCCCATGCACTCTTCTTCGCCCTCTTTATCATGGCGCTTCCTCCATCTCTCGCTTCCTCCGCTGCCTGTAAAATTCTTCACACCAATTAAATGGTTTTAGCTCTGCCTTCCTGTCTTTATCTCTTTATTAACTCTATTGTGACTCCCTTTCTTGTCCTGAAGCTGCTTTATATATCTCCTTCAAACACATTTTCCTCTGCGTCCCGTGTAAATCTAGTCATTTTCATCTCGCGCTTTGGGTCCTTCGAGCCCCGTCACTATGTCATTGTAGTGCGCTTATGTTCTCTCTGAAGCTCTCGCCCCGTTCTCCTGTGCACTATATATCCTGACAGCAGCCTTTCTTTCCCTCTCATTCAATCTTCCCTTTCATGTCTCCTGCCTCCCTCCTGCTTCTCAGCCCGCTGACTTCTCTTTTTCCATCCACCAGGATAAAAAATAGTCTAAGGGAGACAAGACAAAAATGGAAAAATCCATGGAGCAGAGGTAGAGCGACGCGGAAAAATAGGAGGAAGAAGGATGAAAGCTGGTATGTACCCGGTGTGATGCATGTGGGGTTAAATGCGTGGGGATAAATGTGCTGGACATGAGAACGGCTAAGCCAGAAGGTATTATAGGAGGTATATGGCTGGGAATTTAGAACAAGGTTATATCCCTTGATACGCTCAACTAGAACACAGTCCAAAATTAAACACTGTCTGCTGCCTAATGGATATATTCCAATAATAACATTTAATATCCTTGACAATAAGAAACACAAGTGGATCGCTATAAAAACTTAACCAGGGGAAGAAGAGGAGGCAGGTAATGAAAGCTAACTAACATTGGACAGCAATCTTTACTATGAGTATACTGCAATAGATATTTTTACACTGTATTGGCCAAATCCTAATGATCATTCCGCTTTATAGTTGCAGTCATATCCAGCTATATGGGCCTGTGGATGGAAAAGGCCCATTGGAGCGGCCAGTGATGTGTGGCTGTGACCACTGTGTGGTAATCAATTATACAGTATTATTTAATCACAATGGGCCAGATTCAGTCTTTAGGAACTATTAAATTACTCAAGAGTGGGTTAAACCATGGAGAATTGCAGGGGCGGTAAAATGAATGTCAGTGTTTGCATGTCAGTGTTGTTACACTGACTTGCTGGAAACATAATTTCTCAACTCTAATACTGTTTGCAACTAATGAGATTTAACTCCCCTGCAATTCATCATGGTTTTACCCACTCATGAGTAAGTCATAAGTGCCTATAGATCTGAATCTGGCCCAGTGTGCCATCATACTGTGCCCGCCTTCATCACAATGATAAAACTCATACTGTATAATATAAATGCCTCCCCACGTCATTTAGGCCTAAATCTGTATGCAAAGAGTGAAGGCATGACCCACATAAGTAACTCTCATCGTACAGGAGCCCAGTTCCATATCATCAGCATTACAATTACTGGCCCAGCATAGTATGGTAGCTGGCCAGATTGAAGCATGATCGTTTTTATAGAGACTCTATGGTTCAGATGTACTAAACTGCAGGAAAGAGAAAGTGAAAGATTCTAGCTGACGTTCTCAAGTACCGTAGGTAATAGGAAAGTGATACCTAAAATTTGATTCATTGTATAGCGCCACCATATTATACGTAGATCGTTACAATTCTGACACTCATTAGGACATGATTGGGTGGTAACAGACAAAATGGGTTGGGAAGAGGGCCCTACCTGCAACCTTACACTCTATAGGAGATTGATACTTAGGGGTAATTACACATACACTGGAGACAATTAAGTTGGCTGCCAATTAACCTACCGATATGTTTTTGGGGTGTGAGAGAAAACCAGAGCACCCGGAGGAAACCCACACAAGACATTGGTGGTTTAGTAAATTTGGGTCTAAATTTTGAAGGACGCAGTGGATAAAACAATGCTTGAAAAGGTTTGGTAGGATTGGTTATCCCAGCCTCCATAGCTGACTACACACTATCCTATGCGCCCATATACAGAGATAATGCTGCAATACTCAAGGTCTTCCTATAGTGGATACATATTGTCTAATTAATAATTGGGGGTGTCATATAAAGGAACTGGTTACTTTCATAACTTATCTGCAATTAATACATTTAATAGTAGTATGTAAATGAAGAGAATAGGTTCTTCAATACCACAGGTAGATAGATTGGTAGAAAGAGAGCATATTGGAGGGGACATGAAATAATTACAATGTTTCTGTCACTGTACAGCGGCACGCTGTCGCCATACATGTGTTCACACCAATGAATATGGCAATATCCATCTCAAGTCTGGGCCTCCTGTTACCAATGGCCCAGGTAAAAAGTACCCCCTCTCACTTTCTTGACAGGCGTCATACTTAGATACTTATATAGAAAAAAAAGATAATGTTTTACAATAGTTCCATTTATGACAGTTTCATCCCTTATGGTATAATACATACCTACCAACCATCCAGACTTCAGCAGGGCAGTCCCGATTTGGGAGGACTGTCCCATCCGCCCGATAAGTGGACAAAACTGGGATATTTTGCTGTATTTATGTTAGCATAGTATACTCTGAAACTGTTTATTTTAATATATTTCCAGATGATAACTTAATAAAAGCTAAAACCTGGGGTTTGAATGACTGCAGCTGTACAAAGAGGAAAAGTGAGACATCTCCATGAGATGAGTGTGAGACCGCTGGGCATGGAGATAACGGAGAGAGACAGATAACTCTATCAGAGCGCAGATATGATTGGATATTGATAGAAAATCACCATGAGCTGTGTACCTTTGTGAGAAAGGTTAAACTGAAAAGATTAATATCCAGATTAATCCTTTAGGATTTTGTGTATGATCCGCAGTGCTGGGGAGGGCACTTCTCCCCTCTATGTAACTTTATGATGAATATAACACGAGTGGGGGCAAGGATGATGAAACTGTAATTTCTAACAGCCTTCTTATCACTAATCCAGAGCCAAGGGATAGGAGATAGGGAGACATAGAGATATGGTGTTACATGAGGAGACATTTCATGGATGAGAGGGGTGAGACTGAGAAGACAGAAGAGACAGGCAGGTGAATATACTGCTATAGTACAAGAGAGTAATAATATTTTTTTAAAGGGTTCAAGGTGCAATTTTCTAATTTTCTAATTCGATGAGAAAGTATACGACCATTGGAACGTAGGGAGGAAATATGAGACAGGGGTAGAGGCAGGGTCGTCAAGAAGAATTCCGGCCCTGTACAACAATTTCTTGTCTCCCATAGCTAAATAAAGATAATACAGTATAGGGAATGGGGCCAAAACCATTGGGACAGGGCTGTGTCTCCAGTCTTCCAATCTCTTTACCCTTGTGTGTCTCCAGATATTTAACTCTGAATCTATCCCTATAATCAGCTTAAACATAATTTACTTACCTTTGAAGGCTTCTGCATCTCTCCTTTGTGATGCTCTCTGCTGTGAATGAAGCTGATCTGGTTCATTTGTATTTACCCCTCTTCTCTCTTTTAGTGCCCCTGGGTACAGGTAAGGGCTCATCAGGGATATTTGGATAAGCGTATGACAGAAGCACTTAGTGCAATCTTAGACCTCAATGCCTCAATGCTGAGAGACATCTGTGCATCAGTAATTTTCAAAGTGGGATAATAAATCAGGTCAAGTAATATTGCCTCATATTAAAATGCATTTTTCTTTTTCAGGTCTTCTGACAACCACTTTATCAGCCAGTGACGAGATGATCTGCAGGTGCCGACTGCAATGAAGGGTCTGGGGGATGCCCGTGGCCGGCACCTGTCCGGAAACCTGGACTCACATTCAGACTCCTTATACGTTCCACAAGAGCGGACCCCTTATCTAATTAGTTCAACTGAGGCCTACCCACCAGAACCACGATACCCTGACAATTCTTTGCACCCTGACTGCCTGTATCCTCTGAACAACCAACTCTCAAACAGTAGCACCTTCCCACGTATCCACTTTAATTCCCACTATGAAACTCCCGAGGAGACTCCACCATATCCCACCCCACATGCTCCGCCTGCCAAAATCAATCGCCTTCCTGCCAGCCTTTTGGACCAGTTTGAAAAGCAGCTGCCCATTCACAGGGATGGTTTCAGTACCCTGCAGTTCCAACGGGGAGCCCCAGAGGGGAAAGACCGTAGTGAAAGTCCTGGACGTATTCGGCATCTTGTCCACTCTGTGCAAAAACTCTTTGCAAAGTCCCAATCTCTTGAGGGTGGCGGGAGGGCCAGTGTGAATGGAAAGAAGGGGTCATCGGAGGAGACTAAAGGGACAAAACGAAGTAAGAGCAAAGAGCGCGGGAAGGGAGATGGCAAGGGCCAGGCGCGGAGCGGTGGAGTTTCTGGGTGGTGGAGTTCAGATGACAATTTAGATAGCGACACAGGAAGTTACCGCAATCCCGCGGGCATGATGACTCTTGGAAAGCGCCCAGAGCATGGAACTCGACATTTTCTTAGTGGATATAATACTATCAGTGAAAGCATGTTGAAGGCATCCAAAAGCAATAATGACCTCAAGTTCACGCCCTTCCAACCCCCATCCCTCACCTTATCCCCTTTACCTGCACCCCATGAGGTGGTCCCAGCTAGTTCGACATCCTCTCTAAAACGGGGATCGTGGTCAACACTGACACTCAGTCATGCCAGAGAGGTGTGTCAGAAGGCATCAGCTACCATAGATAAAGCTCTGATCAAGTCCAAGTCTTGTCATCAGGACCTCAGCTACCAGTATTTACAGGTGGGTAATGGGAGGATGCATTATCCTCTAAAAATGTCCCTTTTTCCGTTGCGGGGAATGAAGTTTTAGACAGCGTGGCATGGAGGGTTGGGGTTAGGCTACAGGGGAGAGTTGGGGTTAGGCTGCAGGGAATGGAGGTTAAAGGATAGGTTGCGGGGAATTAAGTTTTAGACAGCATGGCATGGAAGGTTAGGCTGCGGGGAGGGTTGGGTTTAGGCTATGGGGAGGGTTGGGATTAGACTGTGGTGAGGGTTGGGATTAGGCTATAGAGAATGGAGGATAAGGGATAGGTTGTGGGGAATGGAGTGTTAGACAGCATGGCATGCAGGGTTAGGCTGCGGAAGGGTTGGGTTTAGGCTGTGGGGATGGTTGGGTTTAGGCTGTGGGGATGGTTGGGATTAGGGTTGGAATTAGACTGTGGGGAGGGTTGAGATTAGGCTGCAGGCAATGGAGTGTTAGGGGAGTGTTAGTTGTAGAGGAAGGGGAGGGTTGGGGAAGAGTTAGGAAAAGGGAAGGGCATCGGAAAACTAACCTGTCAGCACTGTGGGAGTCGTGAAATTTCTGCTGTTTACAGCTGCAAACCACATCTGTAATGGGGGATGAATAAAATGATGTAGAGAGAAACACGGAAAAGTCCAGGCGTTAAAGCATATAAAACTTTCTTTTATGATGAGTCAGATTAAATAGATGGATTTTCCATGAAAGGCTTGCCTTGCAAAAACATCTTATACATAATTTAAAAGCTTTGATGTGTTGGTTTAAGGGAATAGAAATCCCATTCTTGACATTTTATTTAAGATTTAATAGTGTTTTGGATATAGAACTGTTGATCTGCCCCATTTACTCAAATTGCAGTTTTCTTATGTATAACTTACAGGTTCCTGGTGGGGATTGGAGTGGAGCTCCCTGTAAGGATGATGACATCCCATGCAGACGAATGCGCAGTGGAAGTTACATTAAGGCTATGGGCGATGCAGATAGCGAGGACTCCGAAGGGAGCCCGCAACCTTCTCCCAAAACTGCAGCTAGGAGGCAGAGCTACCTCAAGGCCACACAGCAGTCCATAGGCGAGCAGAGCACCACACAGAGGTACCAAGAAATACTGATCCAGCTATTATTACCACAGGCATCATTTTATGTGGATGCTTAAAGCATACAATCTGTGCCTAATGTTATTATAGTAAGACGACGCTTCCATACGCTGCTAGTGCCACCCTGTGACAGGTTTGTAGAAATACTCTTGTTGTGAACTGTAGGGAGTATATCATATACCTTTGAAAACATTTGTCATTGATTTGAAATTTACATGAAGTTCTGAGAGTTATTTTGTCAGTGTTCCATTTCTCTGCAGCTACAATATAGACAATGAAATGTATTGTCTATGTCATATCTGTATGATTCCCAGAACAGAATCTGGATCACAAAGTAGTGGAAGCAATGTATATGCCAGATGTGCAATAACAAATCCCCTGGTATAAGGACATTATTCAGTACACAAAGGGATCCGACCCCTGGGCCGGACCTGTTCCCACCCACCTACGTTACAGAATTAGAGAAGGTCATATATAACAATTGGGGCTGAGTTTGCCATGATTCGTGCATGTGTGAGCAGGATCGGATTAAAAACCAAATGGACCTGGGCCCATTGCAATGCATATGACCAATGTTATGTGAGGTGGAAAATCACATGTGGGCATATTCATTCATTACACTTCACCAAACTGTACCCTCCTATACTTTGTGCATAATACTGTTGTGCTGCTGTGCAAGAGAGTGCATATCGCACATTCATTCTCATGCATTGCAATGGGAGGCCTGAAGATTGGTATTTCAAATGGAGGCCTGGGGCTATAGTCCTATCCACCCATTGTTAATATGGCCCTGTGTGTGAGTGGTGGCATGGGCCGCCGATCCGCACAAGTGACTTAAGGCAGGGGTGTAGCAGCATAAGCACTGCAAGTTCCTGACTTTTCCAAATGAGAGAGGAGAGTGTCGTGACCAGGGCCGGCAACAAAAATCTTGGGGCCCGATCCACCCAGATTTTGCCCCCCACACCCCTCCCCTCAATAGGAGAAAGTTAAATACATTTTATATTTATATAAACAAAAAAAACAGGTGGGGCTCCTTTGGTGAAGTACGTTCTTTAACTTTCGGTTTATCTGTGTACTGAATAGAAACTTGAAGATATGCATAAACCACAGTTTACTGATCCTCTCAGATGTAACAAGACGCAAGAGATACAGAATGGTACAGCTGAGGTGAAGTGCTTCATGTGTGGGCTCTGGACTTGGCTCCGTCCAACACGTTTCGTCGGGTTACAACTTCATAAAAAATACACCTGATTTTGTATAATATATATATATATATATATATATATATATATATATATATATATATACACTTTGTTGGAAAGGGTGCCAACCCCCTGCAATTCTAGTTGTATGAATACAGCATACAGGACCCTGAGGAGCACTCACAATACTTGGATTTTAAGTAGATATCACAAAGACAAAGGTGTCTGATCCAACATGTAAGTTAAATTAAAGTTTTGTGAGTGCCCCTCAGGGTCTTGTATGATATGTATGTTGCCAGGCCTGGGAGTGACAGGTGAGTTCACGCTCTTCTTCTGTAGATCAGCACTGCTCCAGAATCCAATCAAAGCTACTCATCAATTTGTTGTCAAAAAGGGTCAACAACACATTTCAGTTGTATATCATTCCCTGTACACACCGAGGACCAGATCCAAACTTCCGAACATGCCCAGAACCAGGACAACTTTTCGTATAAAGCGCCTGTCTGGACTATCTCTTGCATGATGATGGCTCCGTCCAACGCGGCCAGATCATTGTGCTGTGTATAAGGTTATTTTGCTGGAAAGTTGACAAAATAATTGATCAGACTGAACACTCCAGATGCTAATATGCTGGATTAAGATGGGTGGAGGGTAATGAGCATAGTTTGTGTTCACTATATGATGTGGAAGATGACCGTCATGGATGCAGGGTGGTCAGCTGAATACGTTTCCCCCTCCTCTACTCCTCGAGCACCTGATTCACGGCTATCTAAAAAGAACACACATAAATGAATACAATACAATTCAAACTTGTAAACCAAGTAGGCATTAGTCATTGCATTTATTTGGGTGGTTACTAATATAGCTTCCGTGTGACCCCCTCCATGACACAATATAAAATATCATATTTTCACTTTGAAGAGGACCTGACCTCAGCTGGATGAGCAGAGGGATCGGAAAGAAGCTCATGTAGTGTTACTGCTCACTGGGCAGCTCCCAGGTTTAGACTTTTGCAATTATAATCTGTACAATGTGTAAACACATTAGATGCTAGTCACAGTGAATTAGATTACCAATCGTTCTTCCTGTATGACCTTCTCTAAATTGTGGGTGGTAGGGTAGAAGAAAGAGTGGATTTGAGTACCCAGCTGATTAGAAAATGCTGCCCATCCAGTGACGGGTCCTCTTGATGTATTATTAGGTAAACTACCTCAAGCATTGCTCAAAATGATGACTTTCTGAATGAGAGATTTATATTTAATGTGTTATAAAACCTACAGCACAAGATACCGATAATAATACTTACCCCTAAAATAAGCACTACCCTAATTTTTGTAAAACAGTCCAAAATAAGCCCAAGTAAAAAATAAGCGCTATCCCAAAAATAAGCCCTGCCCCCAAAAATAAGCCCTAGTGAATTCCCCAGGACTGGGGGGCATGATGGGCATAAAAGCAGAACTGTTTATATAAATCTCTGTCAATGTTAATTAAAATAAGACCTACCCTGAAAATAAGCCCTATGGTTTTTTTGTCTTATTATCGGGAAACACGGTAGCTGTCTCTATGACTTGCATCGGCAGTCATTTAAGATGAATGGGCAATAAACAATGTAAATATGTTCATCTCTACATGAACCCTATGGGCACTGAAAAATGTTCTTTCATTGAAGAGTATAAACTGAACAACACCATAGACTCTCCCCATGAAATAATCCTATTAATCCATGTAACCTCATTTACAGCTTACGCAATCGCTCTATATACAATTACTGTGTGTGAAGATGTCGCAGGGAATGTACATGTGAACAGTCAGATCTGGCTACTGTCACAGGGCCCATGGCAGTCACAGCCTATATCCAGCTTCAGGGTAATCACATAAACACAGCGAGATGAATCCTTTGTATGAACAACAACTGTTATATCCTGAGTCAATACATCCGATTGCTCCCGAAAACCTCTTCCTGCATGATTCTATTACCTTACAACAGAGGGTTTTATTTACAGAAATTCAATTACTTGCAAAGACAGGAATAATGTGCTCACATCGGTAATACAATATTGCTGCCTCTCGCAGGTGAAAATCAAACTCTGCGAGGTGCAAGGGCTGCACTAGGGTTGTGGTAGGATCGCTCAGCCGCCGAGATGTTAATTGGGGATCTATATCAGTTCTGTTCCGCTTTGACGTTGTTATTCTGTTGTTTCTCCAGGAGTCTGGATCGTGTGGACTCCCTGGACATCCTGTCACCCCCCAAATTCCCCAGCTGGGATGAGGATTACAATCAGCTTACTGAGAGTGTAACTGAGGAGAGCAGCTTGTGCCAGGTAAAGGGACCATTGCATGTCAGCCGGGTGAAAGAAAGAATCATTCAAATAATAAAAGCTTCATTGTGTCATCAATGTCAAGAAGCAGAAACTAGAATTGGAACTGGAAAGGAACTAGAAAGTCAGGAAAATTTATAAAAATAGATTGGAGGCTCTATGGACCAGGGGGGGAATTTACTAAATGACGAATTTAAGAATTCGTCAGTGGCTGACGATATTGCTGACAAATTCGTTGAATGTGTATTCACCTATACCCCGTTCACATAAACTACCCTGGTAAATCTGTTTTTAACGAGCAGGGTTGTCAGCTGTGGATCTGAATTACCCTGGTAATTAACCCTGTTCACAGTGCTGAATTACCCTGGTAATTCACTAACTACCCTGGTAATTCACAA
>JABWIB010003980.1:24183-37373 GCA_016617825.1 Platyplectrum ornatum
GTCAATACAATTCATCACTTACTGAATACTATACATCACCAGTCATTGACGAATTTATATCACTGACGAACGCTGACGAAAAGAATTCTCTGCAGAATTCGTCAGTTAGTGAATTCCCCCCCAGATACGATTCTTTAGGCACTAATGAGTAAAGCTGGTCATACACTATAAGATAAATTGTTCCAATTGAAAGATTTTTCAAGAGTGGGCAAAACCATGTAGAATTGCAGGGGAGGTAAAATGAATTAATTGCAATCATTATTACAGGTGAGAGATGATGTTTCCAGCACAAGTCTAATAACAGTGTAACAGTAACGCTGGTCAGTATCTGTGTGCAACATGCAACAATAAAGTATTTTCCCTGCATGCAAACACTGACATTAATTTTACCTCCCTGCAATTCAACAGAGTAAATCTGGCCATTCACTATGCAATAAATATAATTAGTATAATTAGTATAAACTGCATATAAAGAGTGTGGTAGAAAATTAATTCACTGAAAGGGTAGTTTATACCTGGAATAGCCTGCCATCAAAAGTTGGAAAGGCTAATAATATAGAAGAGTTTAAGCACAGATTCAAATGGATTAACATTTTAGGGAATTGTATGAATAGTGCTTCTATTCCCTCTATATCCTCCCCTTCTGTCTCCCCCTATATCCCCCCAGTCCTCCCATTTTCTCTGCCACACCTTTTGGCACTTATATCCGATGTGGTCCGCGCACACCTACGTCGTCCCTGTCTACCACTATGCATATTCCACATATAACTAATATGAAATCTATCTCTACCTTACTGTATATTATGTTTTTATTTTGTTAATAATAGGATAAATGTGCTGCAGCTTTTGTACTGTTGAACTGAGTTATTAAGCATACACAAAGGTGCAGAGATATCAATAGAAGCTCATTAGCTTACACAACACAAGCGTTGTGAAAATTGCCGCAAAACTGAGACTTTTAACAATAAGTTATTGTGCGACCGAATGAATTGCTTATGTTATAAATGTGCCTTTTAGTATTTGCCATCATATAAAAGAAATCAGATAAAAGGTCTGCGTTACAACTGCCTCTTTATCTTTATGTGGTGAACTTACAAGTGAACATTTAGGGGTCAATCCAGAGGTGAGTGTACAACCGGGATATGACAATTCAGACACATGCGTTAAGCTTTCATCAAATGCAATACAAACATCATGAAATAACTGCTGGAGTATTGTGTAGGCGTAAAATATTATAGATAGAAGCCTTTATTAATTGAAATACGGCCAGCACAATAGAGTATTAATACCCCAATTGTGTCTTGGTATACCACACGTAAAGCCATTCACAGAGATATTCAGCTCTACCCCTGTCCACGATAACATCCAAAGGAGATGAAACGTGTAGGGGTGAAAGTAGATCAAGCCAAGATTATTCATTGACCGCATAAGGGGTTACAGATAATGGATTGTTATATAGACCAACATGGATTCTAAATTGTTTCCCTTTCATTGATGGCAGATAACCTGCCAGTTTATAAATCTTCTATTTAGACCTGAAATCAAACACAACCGCGGTGTTCTAAAACATCTGTTTTTAGATTTGGTGTAGGAAACATCATCTTTCAACTCGAATTTCCATCTAATGAAATATACCTCCCCTGCAATTTAACATGGTTTTGTCCACTCATAACTTGTAAGTTCAATAGTACGTAAGTGTCACAAACACTGGAACTTTCTTATCCGGTTCAGGTCCCTTGGAGCTGGACTGTGTAGCCGAGGTGTATTGGGAGCTGGGAGCTTGATGAGAGTGAGTTCAGGGGTTAAATGCTGAGATGTGTAGACAGGGACTGCAAAGGTTAACAGCAAGGTTGTGCAGATTGGATCTACAGTAGTTCATTGCAGAGTTGTGCAGTTTGCTGCTTCAGTGGTTAACTGCGAGGTACAGCAAATTGCAGGATTAAGCAAGCTGGACTTGCACAGGAGAACCGTGAACAAGGATCTTGTTATACTGGCACAGGTGAGAATGTGTCAGCAATTTAAATAGTGTGCCTCTAGCTACCATTGGCCCTAGGAAGGATGTGACCCACTGAGCTAGCCAAAGACCAGCTGCAAGGGGTCAGTTGACTTGATCCAAGATGGCACTGTCCATGGATCATGCTGGGGAGGGAGATTTGGAATCCAGGAGACTGTAAAAGCCTGTTAAACAACAGTGGAGAGTCAGATAAGTACTGCATATTGTGACAGTACCCCCCTTCCCTTCAGGGGTGGCCTTTGAACACCTTGGCTTAGATTTGTAGGGTAATTTCTGTTGAAATCTCCTGACCAATTCTGGGGCATGATCATCTGATGATTGGATCCAAGCCCTTTCTTCTGGGCCATACCCTTTCCAATCTACTAGATATTGTAGATGACCGTATCATAGTGGTTCCCAAACTTTCTCAGTCGAGGCACCCTTAGGTTCTCCATAATTTTTCAAGGCACCCCTAAGACATAATAATTTCTAATTTTTTTATTTTTGAGTCAGAATAGAATAATAACTATTTAAGTAAAGACAGAAATACTTCAGGTTGATATGAAATCTTGTTTATCTCCTATACGAGATGTAAAATTGTGCTTCTAAGTAACACTATCAACATAGCACCATGTTGGAAACAACAATCCACGGCACCCCAATGAGAGTGTCGCGGCACCCCAGGGAGCCTAGGCACACTGTTTGGGAACCACTGCCGTATCAGAAAGACTCAGAAGCTGGAACGGCTGAAGCAGGGAGAACAGAGAATAAAGGAACTCGTAGATGTAGTCCATAGACTGTGTAATATGGAGTGGCCCAGTCATCCTGAGAAGATGCAATGTACAGACAGAAAAACGTCTCCAGATCCTGATTTACTTGGTCTGTTTGACCATTAGTTTGGGGGTGATACGCCATTGAAAATTTCAACTGAATCTGCAGGCTTTTACATAATGCCCTTCAGAATTGGGCCACGATCTGGACTCCATGAATGGACTCAATTACTTCAGGATATCCATGGAGACGAAAGACCTCTCAGACATAAAGTTGTGCCAAGTCTGGAGCAAAAGTCCTTTTAGCGGCACAAAGTGGGCCATTTTTTTCCCACAATGACCCAGATGATGGTAAAGCCATGAGAAGGCAGCAGGCCTGTGTGTGTATGGGTCCATTGAATAGAAGGAATGAATAGTGGTTGTAGTAGACCCACAGGGAAATGTCTATAATCTTGTGTTGAGCACAAGGTCCACACAACTTTGCAAATAGTTTAGTGTCCTGAGGACTGTAGGTCACCAATACTTGATAAAAGCATGAGTCTTTTTTATGCCGGCAGGCCCAGAAAACTTTGAACTGTGAGCTCACAGAAAAATTTTCCTACGGAGATTCTCAGGAACAAAAGTCTTTCCTGGTAGTGGGGAAACTTCAGGACGTGTGACTGCTACACAGAGACGGTTGAGAATAGGATAGGATTCACTTTCAGTAGTAGGTTTATCACCCTGTAAAAAGCAAGACAATGCATCTGCCTTTTTCTTGGATCCGGTTGGAAAGTAAAAAGAAAATTAAAGCATGAAAAGAACAAAGCCCACCTGGCCTGGCAATGGTTAAGACATTGGGCGGTCTTGAAGTAGAGGAGGTGTTTGTGTTCAGTATATATGGTAATGTGAAAAGCAGCTCCTTCCACAAATATCGCCACTCCTCTAATGCCAATTCCATGGCTAGGCGTAACTTGTCGCCAATACAGCAGTTCTTTTCTGCTGGAGAGCATTTTCGGCAAAAGAATCCGCAAGGGTGAATATAACCATCAGGACCTTTCTGGGAGAGAACAGTCCCAACTGCAATTGAGGAGGCATCAACCTCTAAAATTAAGGAGACTGAGACGATTTTGTAGTACTGGAGCGGATGCAAAGGCTTGTTTTAGCTTTTGGAAAGTCATATGTGACTCAGTAGGCCAGTTGGTTGGATTAGCATTTTTTTCTGGAAAAGGCTGAAATGGGCGAGATGATGGTTGAAACTTCATATAGTAGTTGGCTAAACCAAGTAAGCGCTGGATGCCCTTTACTGTGGTGGGTTGTGGCCAATTCAGAATGGCTTTAACTTTTTTAGGATCCATTTGAAGTTCTGTACCAGAAAGGATATAACCAAGAAATAAAATGGATTCCACTTCAAACACACACACTTCTCAAATTTGCAGTAAAGTTTATATATCCTCTACTTGTTTGCGATGAAAAGTCAGGTCTGGGGAAAAGACAAGAATATTGATAAATATATAGTGATTCTTAATTGTCACATAATTTAATTGTCTGTAGTCTATACAAGGCCTGAGTATTCCATACTTTTTTTTAACAAAAAAGAACCCAGCCCCAGCTGGAGATGATGAGAGTCGAATGAATTATTTTTCAAGGTTCTCTTTAATATATTCCGCCATAGCTGTAGTTTCAGCAATGGAGGATAGGTGCAGCCATGAGGAAGAGTTGCTCCTGGTATGAGCTTGATTCCACAGTCCCATTCACGATGTGGTAGGATATCCCAGGCCTGCTTACTGAAGACTTCCTAAAATTCTCAATATTGTGGGGGAATATCAGGAGTCTCCTGAACAGAGGTGGAGCGTTGTGGGAGAACGAAGAGACAGTGGGAGACAGTTCTTGGTACAAGTAGGACAATATCTCAGAGGACATCCAATCAATGTGGGGACTGTGGAGTTGGAGCCATGGAAGTCCCAAGATGATGTGAGAGGTAGTCTTCGGGAGAACAAGGAAAGACAGAGACTCAGAATATAAGACTCCCACCTGTAGCCTGATAGGAACTGTATGGTGGATAATGGTAACATTTGGAACACGCTTCCATCAACAGGAGTGGGTAATGTCCTCGGATAAATACTTTCTCAGCTAGTGTTGCTGAAATAAAGTTTGCCGCTGCACCTGAATACAACAAGGCAGAAATCAATTTTGAGGAGCAGAATATTACTCCTAAGCGGATCTCCTCACCATCCATTAGGATAAGGCATTTTCCAAGTCTCTTGGAACAATCATTTAGAGTGAGTGTGTGGAATAAGCACAGTAAAGGCACAGTTGTTCCTTCAGGCGTTGGTCACGCTCTTGGGGTGATAACCTGGAGCTTCCCATCTGCATAAGTTCCTCCTGGAAAGGAGCAGTGAACGAACTTGAGGAAATGAAGGTGTGTTAAGATGTCCTGGGCGATTTCTTTCTGAAGCTCGTTCACAAAATGGTCCACCCGATTGCATATAAAAATAATTGCATATAGAAATGAGGTCATCCAAAGATGTTGGCAACTCCCTGGTAGCTAACTCATCCTTAATCCAATTGGAAAAGCCATGCCAGAATGCAGCTTTCAATGCTTCATCATTCCAGGAGAGTGTCAAATCCTCCTCCTGTGGGTCCTTCCAGGTTATGCCTACCAACACCCGCTGAGTATGATGGGAATCCCAAAACATGAAGAGAGCGTCCGAAACTGAATCACATATTGACTGACAGATTCCCTTGGTGGCATCAGAGGATTCTTAAAACTGCTGAAGTAGACCTCCCTGGTTCATAAAATAGCTTGTGGGAGATTTCCAAGAAAGCAGATAAACTGTAGAGAAGCGGATCTGATATCTCCCACAGGGGAGAGACCCAGGCCAGCGCCTGTCCTGTCAGCAAGGAAAATATATATGCCACTTTGGTCCTATCTGTGGGGAAATTCTTTGGTTGCAGTTCCATGTGAATGCCACACTGATTAAGGAAACCATAGCATGTTTTGGGATTAAAATCATACTCAGCAGGTGCTGTAGGCATAACCTGGAAGGATCCACAGGAGGTGAATTTGACGCTTGCACTTGGGCTGGAACAGATTGTGGAGAAATAGGAGCTTGAAGAGAATCCATCTTATACCCGTTCACACAGAGGGCTATTACCCGGGCAATTCAGTCAACTTCCTGGGTTGACTGAACTACCCAGGTAGTATGCTCAGTTTGAACGGCACTAAAATTACTATTAACTACCCTGATTCAGTGTGAACGTTGTTGACCAGGGTAGTTTGTGAATTACCAGGGTAGTTTGTGAATTACCAGGGTAATTCAGCACTGTGAACAGGGTTAATCACCAGGGTAATTCAGATCCACAGCTAACAACCCTGCTCATTAAAAACATATATACCAGGTAGTCTATGTGAATGGAGTATTAGTGGTTAACTCTTGTAGAAAGCTGATTAGCTTCATGGGGATGTATATGCTCAGCCAGTATTACTGTGTAAAATGAAACTGAAAGCTTGAATCTGATTGGTTGCTATGGGCAACATCTTCACTTTCCAATCTCACCGCTTAGTAAATATACCCCTGGGACTGTTATCTGGTTCGGTCTCTTTGGAGCTGAGGTGTATTGGAAGCTGGGAGATTTGATGAGAGTGAACAGTTGAGATGGCTGGGAGTGCAGGGGTTAAATGCTGAGTTGTGCAGACTGGAACTACAAAGGTTAATTGCAGAGTTGTGTAGATTGGAACTGTGGTGGTTAACAGCAAGGTTGTGCTCATTGGAACTGCGTAGTTAATTGCAGAGTTGTGTAGATTGGAACTGGTGTTGCACAGGAGAACCATGAAAAAGGCAAAAGAAACTTATTGTACTGCCACAGGTGAGACTGTGCTAGCAGTTTAAATAGTGTGCCTCTAGCTATCATTGGCCCTAGGAAGCATGTGACCGGCTGAGCTAGCCAAAGACTGGCTGCAAGGAGTCAGCTGACTTGATCCAAGATGGTGCAGGCCATGGATCATCCTGGAGGGAGATTTGGAACCCAGGAGACTGTGAAACCCAGGGAGACAACAGCGGCGAGTCAGAGTAGCACGTTTTGTGAGAGTAAGTCTGGATCTGGTCCTCAGTGTGTAACCTTCTGGAAATTGTTACGTGCGTTACACACTTCCATCTAGTGGTCAGAATGTGGAACCTGAATCCGAAATATTATGGAGCATACTATATACTATCCAAAACACTGCCAGACAACTCAGTCTATGGTCAATGTGGATAGTAAATCGAATAGCTACAAAAATTTGGAAGGTAGGCTTAAAAAGGCATCTAGCCTCTAGTCTACATTACTTTCTCATCATCAGAATTCTAAATCATAAAGCTTCATCTTTGCAACACTTTAGTTCCATTCATTTGCTTCTAAACAGTGTTTAATTTCAGTGGGTACTGCTGCTAGGGTGCCAGGAGATGAGAGGGACTAGAAGTTACACCTACGCCTGCACTCGCTATTGTTATAATGTTATCAAGTAAAATCACCAGACAAAGCCTTGTTGTAATGCAGGGTGTAAATATTTCTATTATTGTCATTATATATTTTATTAAATGCTGGATTATTAGTTTTTATGAAAAATTTACAACTTTCTCATTTTACAAAAAGCTGTAAAAAGCAAAAACAAAATAATGGCAGATGTCGTAATAGTGCCAGACACATTCAGAAATCTTTTAATATAATAATTGTTTATTATTCCGATTGTGTAGAAGTTTATTTAGTAACAGGTTTTTATATAGCTGCCTAGTCAGGGACGGAACGTAACAGACTCGGCCCTACAGTGACGAGGCAGAGCCTCAAGATGACAGAGCAAAGCAATGGAAGCTGGACTCAATGGGCCTGTTAATAGCGTAGGATAGGAAAGCCATCAAGTCAGTAGAGAAAAGCAATGATCTGTGACTGAAGCTTGTCGTATTATAAAAGATAGGTACAGCAGACAAGTGGATCCAGAGAAGGGAGCACTCCAAACATGACCCAGTCTGCTAGGTACAAAAACTCTGCTTACAAAAGTCGCTCATCTGGTTTTAAAGAACTAATACCACGTTCAGAATACCAGCCCTTGAAAAAAGGACTGTTCACATTCGATGAAAAGCCCCATTTGTACATTCAGACTTCAGTAGCCGGCTTTTTTTTTTAACATGGACTGTTCAGACTGACATAAAAACGCTTTTTCATTGAATCCGGCTTTTTCACCAAAAATGCTGGTGATTTGAGGTAATCTGAACAGGATATAACTGATATTTCAAAAGGCTTAACACAGATGGTTCCCATAGTAACTGATGGCTGGAAGCTTAGGATCAGAGTAATATATACCTGGTGGAATGGGACATGTTCGGCTCGTAGTTTTTGGTTCATTGATAAAAACCCGGTGTAGTAGTGGCATTCTGTTACTATTCACGGCCACTGATAGTAAATAATGTGAATGAGTTTAATGCTGGCTTTTCCTTGTTATTTCTATAATTATGGGTTTAAAAATAAATAAACTGAGCTCAGCGCTGTTCATAAATCGCTATAGATGGTGCTAAATTATCCAATAATAAAATTGCCCTTATTTCTCCATATACAGGATAATGAACCACGCTGCCTCCTCCAGTACCAAGCGCAAGAACTAGAGGAGCAAAGGGAACGATACCAGCTTTGTCAAGGGACAGAGGAGCAGAGAGATCGATACCCATTGTGTCAGGTTCCAGAGGAGACAATAGAAAGATACTCAATATGCCAAGTTCCTGAGGAAACTCGGGAAAGGTTCCAGCTCTGTCAAGTAGAAGAGGAAGAGAGAGAACAATATTCACTGTGTCAGGTGCCTGAGGAGCAGAGAGAGCGGTACCCTTTGTGTTCTTTACCTGAGGAGCAGAGGGAGCGGTACCCTTTGTGTTCTTTACCTGAGGAGCAGAGGGAGCGTTATCCTTTGTGTACTTTACCTGAGGAGCAGAGGGAGCGGTACCCCCTGTCTCAAGTCCCAGAGGAGGAGAGCGTACGGTACCCAGAGGAAAAGAGAGAGCATTACCCCCTGGTTCAGGCTGTGTTTGGGAACCCTGAACCAAGTCAAACTGAAGCTTTTGACCTTCACCTGCCCAATTACTTCCGCTCACGCAGCCACAGCTACCTCCGTGCAATTCAGGCCGGCTGCTCCCAAGATGACGACACTACATCCCTGCAGTCCATGTCACCACCCCTAACAATCACCAGCCGGACCCTCCCCAGACATATTGGTGAGTTACCCATTGCAGGACCAGTGTTTGTAAAGGGCCTGCATATCCTCACAACGCATCACAAGGCATCATTGCTCTCAAAGTTTGTCATCCATATTTTCCTGAACCAGGGATGGCCAATACCTATTATCCTGATACAACTGAGCTGCATCTGCCACAATGGAAGAGTATTGTGGTAGATACAGCCAGCCAAAATCTGGGATCTCTTAGTTGCTCACTCTGAATTTGATCAGTTCTGTCTCCATAGGCTCACATAAATATTCACAAACAGGTGCGTAACTACAGGGGGAGCAGGGGTGCAAGGGGTTTAGCTACTAAAGAACCCGCAGCAAAATTGGACCCCTGCACTGTAAGCAAGCTGTCAGATTGTGACATCTTAAATTAGCGCTCAGCACTGCATGCATGAGTGCGGAGCTCTGTTTGTTAATAAATACTGAGCAGCAGAGCTTAACATGAGTAACAAACCCAGTTTTAAGCTGTCACCTTCTTACAGCTTCTATCAAGCACACAGGTCAGATCAGCCCCACCTCCATAACTGCCCCTGTATCATCTTATATAACTTTACTATTACTTTTTCTTACAGATTACAATTGTAGCTTTCCTACAATTCCATGGAACTTCTGCAATTATTCCCTATGTCCTTACCTTTATTCTCTGTCTACAGGTTTTACTTTGTCTGTTACTGCAGACTCAAGTCCCCGTCACTTGCATTGAGCACTGAGCAGCTGCTATATGCACCTTATTTGTTGCTACAGTTTCCCCACAGCCCTTTATGTACTCCACTATAATGCCAAGACTTCTTTTTATGCTTCACTAGAACAGGGGTGGGCAAACTGTGACTGTCCAGATGCTGTCAAACTACAAGTCCAGCATGCTTTGTCAGGTATCAGATATGCCTATACAGTTAACCCCTTAATTATGGGGTCTATTTGGGGCCAAAATACGCAGCCCTATTTTTTAAATCTGTGGGAATAACCTTTTATTGCTTTTACTTATTCAACTGATTGTGAGATTTTTTACCTTTTTAGGGCGACAGTGGCTTATCAACTTAGTAGCAATGTTACAAATTTTCAAGCAAATGTAAAGTTTCAAAAATGTAAAGTTTCAAAAATGTAGGGGCCAGTTCACGTTGGATGTGACTCTGAGGGACCTGCGTATTAAATATCCCCATAAATTTAGAAAACGGCACACCTCAAAGTATCCAAAACTGCACTCCAGAAGTTTGTTAACCCTTTAGACGTTTCACAGGAATTAAATAAAATTAAAAAAAATGTTCCCTTTTTAGCAAATTTTCCATGTTAATCAATTTTATTCTGGACCGATGTTAACCAGGACAGATGTTACAGATGAGACAAAACTTAAAATGCAATTCCCTGATTCTGCAGATTTTAGAAATATTCCATATATGGTTGTAAAACGCTATTTGGGTACACCACAGGGGTCAGAAGTGAAGGAGCGGCATTTGGCTTTTTTAGTGCAGATTCAGCTGGAATGGTTTTAGTGCGCCATGTTGCATTTGAAGAGCCCCTATCTATCATAGTAACATAGTAACATAGTAGTTGAGGTTGAAAAAAGACGTCAGTCCATCAATTTCAACCTATGGGATCTCCTGCGATCCTAAATTTTATAATTGAAATTAATCCAGTTTAAATATACAAGAGCGCCCTTCTGATTAAGATACTAAATAACTTACCAGTCATAACCCTGAATATTTGTCTAACCCCCTCTTGAATTCATCTATTGATNCTGCCATCACAACCTTCTCAGGCAATAAATTCCATATCCTCACTGCCCTTACTGTAAAGAAGCCTTTCCTCTGCTGGTTGTGAAACTTCCTTTCTNATGTATGTGAACGGACGTTTCTGCCATTTTATTTATTATATAAAGTAGCATAGTCTGTCACTGGCTAATAGCATGAGTGCTGGGGACTCTTGTTTCTCTTTATATATATATATATATATATATATCCTATTTTGGGTGAATTCAGCATTATTGCAAGATGTACCAAATCTGTTATTATTCTAAGAGAAGCGGACCACTGATGTAAATATGTATATATTCAGCTATAATATATTTATCAGGGCATTTCACTTTAAAATACAAAGGGATTTTGTTTATGCTAAAGCTAGTTTGTAAAGCTGGGTACTCACTAAAATTTTCCACAATATGTTTTCCTTTTTTTTTTTTATTTCCCAAATAACAGAAAGTCCAGATAAGGATCATTCACATTACAGGTGATATCAGCAGCTCTGTGTATGTCTGTGTGTTGTTTCCCATTTTAGCTGAGATCGGGACGTTGTTTGATCTGTAAAATGAAATAGTTTAAAAGATGAAATCAAACACTGTGTGTCATGCTGCAACAACCTGACGTCATCCCTACAGAATATACACTTGCACAATATCATCCCAACACTTGCTCCTTATTAACACAAAAATTATATTTATTGCAGTAAGGGTTTGCAGGTTCTAGACTGTTGCAAAAGTGTTTTTCTGGTCCCTTGGGCAAAAAATTGCACTCGCCACAAACCTTGTATGCATTTCTGAATCCTCTGAATCCAAAATTAGGTACTAGATGTATTACCAGTACTGGGACTAGATAGGGCAGAAGATACAATTCACTGAGTGGGAGGAAGGTAGGGCCGGATTAAGAGCCAAATGGGCCTGGGGCTGAAAAATGATGTAAGACCCATTGGAGTGACCACTGTTGCATGGATGTGATTGTATTGTGTGTGGTAGTCAATTATTTGTGGACCACTAAATCACAAAGGCCTCCTTTATCACACTATTCCCTTCTTCATCACACTGATATCATTATCTGTAGCCCTTTGGGCCTTTTTGACAATGGGGGCCTGGGGCTGTAGTCCCATTAGCTCCATTGTTAATCTGGCCCTGGAGGAAGGGGGTGTTTGAATTGAATTGTTGTTATTAAGCTATGGTGTATCCCAGTTTATGTGCCATACACCTTTTGCAGTCTTAAGTGATCATAACTGGGTTCCATGCTAATTAAAAACCTGTCAAATTGGAAACTTGTCATTGTAGCTGACCTTCAACACGTTCAACTACAAAGAATGTTTTTTTGCTAAATGGTTTTGGAAAGATGAATATTGATCATTTGCAAGTCATGTCATTATCAGTTAGTAGATGCAAATTCTGCTAATGTACAATAAGCTATTGTGTGTATAACACTATTCACCCAAAACCATTCCGCAAATGCTGTGTATTTTCATTTTTGTGTCGCTTCATTGATGCTCGGAGTTTGATGGCATAGTGCTGAGTTTGTAACTATTTTTAAATATTTTTGTTTCGCTTTTGCCAAATTTTGCAGCAAGTAATTGTCTGTCCCCGGCACATTCTGCTAGCTGCCAATGCTTTTTCCAAAAAGAAACAATTCGGAAGAGATTTCCTATGAGCCTGCATTTACTGATCTTATCATTTTCCAATCCTGGGAGCTGAAAAATGACAGATCATTCCAGAAAATCATTTCAACTCGCCCTTTTACTGGAGTTATTTTATTTTAATAATTGCCATCTCCACAGGTCTAAATATGCTAGGGAATGTATGCAAGTTGCTTGAGGCAAGGATAGACATGCAGATCGGATGGGTCAGGAAGCTGATGTGCATGGATACGTATGGATACGTGGAATTACAAGCCAGGATCTGGTCAAATAGAGCTACATTTTTATTATTATACATATTGTATCCATCCCCATTAACCTCAAGTGCAACTTTTAGTGGGCTTGACAAAACTTTTGAAAACAAAGAAACGTCCTGGTTTGCTAATAACCTGGGCTAAAGCACCCCAGGATTGAACTGATCCATTGGTCTGTCTTGCAGTAAGGGCCAGGGCCAGATTAAGAGCCACATGGGCCTGAAAATGATGAAAGGCCCATTGGCCTCCTTCATCGCACTGCTCTCATTGAGCCCTGTCTATGAAGACAGCCTTCGCTAACTATCAATGGTTAGGATACAGTAATGATTACACCGAGGAATTATTTTGGAACCGTGTTTAAATCCATAATTTGTGTAGGATAGTGAATAGACTTTCCTGCTCCTTCCTGCCTATATGCGGGTACATAATAGTACAAGCGAGGCTATCAGATTTGTGTTTGTTAGAATGAAAGGAAGTCTCCCTGCGGTCTCTTCTACCTCGGTATACTGCCTCTCCCCGCACTCTCTTCTACCTCAGTATACTGCCTCTCCCTGCACTCTCTT
>JABWIB010003981.1:1613-18958 GCA_016617825.1 Platyplectrum ornatum
TGTGTCTTATATCAGCCAGAGGAGGTGTGTCTTATATCAGCCAGAGGAGATGTGTCTTATACTCAATCCCCCCTCGCCTCTGGGCCCTGCAGCAGCCATATCTATTGCACCCTATATAGTTGTGCTTCTGCCTGTTTAATACATAGATTTGAACAATTTTTTTTTTAAAGATAAAAATATTGAATTCACTGGTAATGTGTCTGTTTTACTGTTTTTAATTGCAGCACTTACTTCTTCAACTCCATAACTACCTATAAATTATATATCTTGAGGACCATAAATTGTTGTACTACTTAGCATATAATTGGCCATTTAAATGTTGCCAACCTAATAATTATATGTATATTGCCACAACTGCCTCAGACTTCTCCAGTCCCCAACTGGTCAGCGGAATACAGTGAAAGGACAGATTTCCAGGCGATCAATTCATCTTAGCATTAAAAGGCATTTTCTTTAGTTGACAGGAAATAGATGACTGAAGTCACATAGAATTATGGCCGTTTTAATCAATGGTAACTGTATAATTCCAGGACCTGATGTATAATTTCTCTGGTCTGTCTGGCTGTAACGAAACTTAAAGAGCAGTTATCAGTGATGGATCACCCAGACTGCAAAATCCTCATGCTGTGATTGTGGCATTTACTCCAAAATTCTACTGATTTGCTAAATTCACTGGGGCATATTTCAGGTGAAACCATCCTGTGTCATCTGCTTAATGTCTACAAGGAGACATAGAACTAAATTGAGACTTAAATTGAAAGGTCTCTACTTGAAAAGTAATCAGCAATGACATAATAGAGGGATGCTAAAGCGAACGTGAGAGGCACACTTATATGGGCTGGCCTCCTGCTAACCCCTAGGCCAGCAGACCCCTGGACATGGACACATTTTCTGATTATACACATTGTTCATTTGCAGTAAATATAATAGTTCCTGGTCATTGTATGTTACATATAATGGTGATATATATACCTCCTTTATGGAAGCTGGTGGGAATTGTAAAAAGAAGAAATGGCTGTTAATAAGGAGCTGTTGCATTTATTGTTTTATTGGCACTCAGTTGAATGGGCATGATGAGCCCTCCACCCATTGGTTAGCAATCATGTGACTGCAGACAGAGCAAAGGACCAAGGGTCCTCTATGCAGCTGTGTTGGCCTGCTCCAGCATTGAATGGGCCAATGGACATTATGTGGATGCCCCTAATTTATACTGTGCCAGTGTCTGTTGAAAAAAAAAATAATAATAAAAAGATGCTTCTCTTCTGCTTTTCCATAGTAGTTACCAGCAAAGATGTCCTTCATATGGTGTTATATATGCATACAATGTCTCCAGTTAGCCTTGACAAATATTCTTGACAATAATTTGACTCTTCTTCATCATGCACTAGGTGGAACCATGGGAGTAAGTGGTCAGAAGCGGTCAAATAAGGAGTTTTCATCTCTCTAGAAGAACAGTTGGCGATTGAGAGAGGTCACATAAAATGGATAAAGTGTGGACCCTGCAAGTGCTTCCCCTCCTCTTGAGGAATGGAATGATGCACTATAAAATACTATGATTTAATCCAATATAATACAAAGAGTCCCACCAAAGGCAATGTTCTCGCAGAAGGTGTGAACATAAAGAAAGGGGGGATGAAAGCAGAAAAAATATATTAGGAATTTAATTCTGCAATAAATACAATACATACAATAAAAAGAATAAAATGCCCATACCAAGCAGATGGAAGAATGGGGGTGTGGCACAGATAGCTCAAACTCCCGGGTAGAGCGTTGGAAAATATCGGGGGAAGGGTGCAGACACCAGGCAAGGTAGGGGCACAGGCTACAATGGTCGACGCGTTTCGGGCTCCGCCCTTCTTCAGTCGGTTCTAAAGAAGGGTGGAGCCCGAAACGCGTCGACCATTGTAGGGTCCACACTTTTTCCATTTTATGTTATTTTGTTTTTAGAAGATTGGTAGATCTTCTCTCAGTGTGGATTGCCAGCTGCAGCCCTTAGTCAGCGCAGAACACAGCGCAGATTTACAGAGGTGGACACCAATGACCAAAAAACACCATTGATAATTTAAGTAGTTTAAATGGGTTCTTATGCAAAGGTCTGAGGTCTAAACTGTCATTGTAATGGGGGTGAGGTTACATGGACTTGATTTTCCTCTCCTGTATAGCAGAATCACCGACCTGTCCAGCTTCCAGAAATGTGGCACACAGGGGCAGTCTGGCAACTTTTAGCCTGGGTGGCGAGATTCTCGCAGGAAATCCTAACTTACCCCTCCTTTAATACAGTGCTGTCTTTCTACAAGCTTTTATGCAGTGAATGGCTGTCAGCACCCTAGTCATCCACCAATCAGGCTGCTGACCGCCATTCTCTGACTGATTGCTGGTTGATAGGTAGGAAAGAATGGCTATCAGCAGTATGACCCAGCTATCCACCAATCAGCATGCTGACAGGCTTTTACTGTCTAGTTGCTGACTAGGAGGCAGGTTCACACTGCTGCCCGGCCACTGATTGTGTGTAATCCATAATCAAAGCGACCCAGATCTTTGCCTGGCTCTCCAAAACAGCCCTCCCCTGGTGGCACATGTGTATATCCTTTAGCAAAAGTAATTCTGTTCTGCTTCGAAGGGATCACACATAATGCCGTTAATTGTTTTATCAGAGTATACGTTTTTATTTTAGCTCTTTGATGTAATAATCTTTTATATTTAATATAAAGTGTTTGCCATATAAACCACACTAGCGTTAGCTTTCATAAAGCTCATTCTTCTGTCTTAGTGTACTGGTAGAAAAGTCAAGGCCACTTCCTTGCGAGCTGCAATTTCCTAGCCAGCCCCTGCTGGTACAAAACAGTGTATACCTGTATCATTTACTATCTCCTCCAAATTCCTTTTTCTTCTTGAGCTCCTTTCATCAGCAGATGAGCTGTTAGACACTGCGTGCAATAAGGAGACACAACCCCTTTTTAGCACTTTCTATTCAGTTACTAAAGGAACAACAAAGACAAAAGGTATTTCGAAGCCTTTGACAATGCAATTTGTGCGGAGATAAATCCATTACTGGTCCATTCATTTATCCAGGGGCCTGACGGGCGCTGACTTCCAGACATAACATTGTACAGTCATTTCTTTCTTCCGCAGAATGTCTGACAATCTAAGTGTTTGTGTAAACTGGGTGGCTGTATCATGTATAAAGGGACCGGCAGGCCTGTATTATGCTGTCTCACCACTTGCAATATCACTTTACTAAATGAGTTCATCATATGTCAATTACAATTTTAGTTCATATTATTCAAGTGCAAATGTCTTGTGTTCTTGTGTGATTCTATTCCAAGCATAAGATGTCCACGTGTCCCAATCCATTAGAATACAAATAGCTGTAAAGCAAAATATGATTCTTTGAAAGGTATGGTATAATATCCATGAATTTTGAAGTGTGTTCTGTAGGTAATGTATATAATGGATGTATATTAGTTGCATCTTGCCAGTGCTCTTATTTCCACAGAGAATAAATGTTTAAATGTCTAATATAAAATACAACACAAAGCAAAGTTTCACATTATTTCTGTGAATATTATACCACGTTCACATTATCAGCCCGCAAATTACCAGTGTTTTCAAACCCAGGGGATCTGCGGGCGCACAAACTGGCTGTCCGTTCACACTGCACAGTGTTGACCTGGGGTTTCCCGCGTCACCACTGTGCATAGGCAGCGCCTGACACGGCTCTTAACAGCAACGCATTCTTTTAAGCCAGGTCTAAGACCCGCGTTTTCATGAAAGACCAGTTTTTTTCATGCAGTCTGAATGGCGTATTAATTAAAATAACTTGTCGCAGAATAGTGAGGAGAAGGACAATCTGAAATCATAGGCTCACACATTAATTTCTAACATAGATGGGTACTAGTATAATATTTGCATGGATGAAAAGCTGCCATCATATAATTATGAATATCACAAGATAATCCACTTTTTACCCAACCGTTTGCATAACAGAATGGAATACATAGTAAATCCACTCATAATTCAGAGACATTCAGATGAAACATTCTTCAACATAATAGAAAAAAAATCAACATGAAAAGCATAATAAATATAATAATAAAAAAAAATCCAAATTAATATGTTATGTCCTGAATAGGTGACCGGGCACCTGGTACAGAGCTTAAGGCATGTCCTGGGGGTTTGTCAACCCTCCAGGGATGTGACCCAGTTCTTTTAATAAATCTATATCTCTATCCTGAATCTCACTATGAAGAATGTAGTGAATATAGTGAGTGAAAATAAAAGCTGATTGGTCAGAACCTACACTTCATCATTAATAACAATATAATATAATATAATAAAATATGATATATTAAGGCACACGTTCCCAAATAATGACTATATTTAGGGTTGATGACTCTTAGTTTCTCCTGGGAGAAACCAATTGTTGGCAGTATGGGGTTGGGATGGGGCGGGGCATGAATTAGACAGGTGTGACATCATCAAGCCATGTCCATTCATAGTAGCGATCCGGGCTGAGGCAGTGATTTACATAAAATTACTGCCTGTATATCCTGGGAGATTTACCAATTTACCCAAAATTCAGGAGTCTCTGGAGAGCCGGCAACCCAGCATAATAAACTGTAATTATATTTTAGATTCTCAATAGTTTTTACTTGACCACACGTCTTACATGAGTAGAGTATTCAATAGTTTCTAAACTACTAAAAGTTCTTCTCATAATGTATCAGGCTAATGTTTATCAGAAAAGGTATCCATACTGTACAATACATAACAACAAACAAACAAACATGCTCTGAGTGTCACCACCAACATGAATGACCCTATAGTGTGTTGCAGGTTAGCGATCTGATTGGTCGCTATGGGCAATATCGCCCATTCCAGCAGTTTACAAAGGGTCAAAGTCTAAATAATGTGGCCTTTTAGACATCCAAGGGGTGGCCCCTTGGCCAACCCTTGGCACATAACACTTTGTAATAAGTTAATAAAAATACATATAATCAAAGAAAGAGCCAACAGGTATCTTACAGAAGCATTGCTAATTATAGAAAAGGAATATGATAAGACATAAACGCAAAACAGAGCAGACAATGGTTGGAGACAACTCTAGGGCCTATATTTACTAAATTGATAGACGGGGAAAGTGGAGATATTGCCCCTAGCAACCAAAAAAACACTATCTGATATCCTCTAATTTATTAAAGGACTATGAGAGCTAGTATCTCATTCATTGCTATGGGCAACATCTCCACTGCCATCCCCACAATTTGGTAAACACAGGCCTAGGGTGTTACACGTTACCGACCACGACGTAAAGACAACCATAGGCCTCTATTTATTAGCTTGACTCAACAGAAATACATTTCTGCATTGTCAGCTGCTAACTTATAAAATAATTTTTCTACAAGAACATCGGATATTCTGAAAACCCCTTCTACCTTGAATTATTTATTTTAGTTTAAGATGGTTCTGACGAGGAATGTTTAACCCCTTCTTCTTTATAAGTCCTGACAAACACTATGAGGTATAGCATAGATCGCAGTGTCCAGCCACCACAAGGTTAATGTTTCAAGCTTAACCACAAAATAACCTCATTATCATTTCCATTACAGATCAATAGTCAACAGTTCTCTTTGAAAACACAGATCCCCGAGTCCTGCCTTTATTGTAATCCCAGCATTAGCTTTTGTAACATAAAAGATCTCCGATAGACTTCTCCTCCGCTACTCCAGACATGAATGCCTCTCTTTCCTAAGACCCTCAAAATGTTTTAAGTATGAAAATGTGGCAAAGAAGAAATATTAGGATGGCTATTGATTATCCCTTTGACTCTTTTTTTTTCTAGTGACATTTTGTCCGTCATCTCATCTGTTCCTTTGGGCTTCTTCCATGGCATTAAAACCTCCGCAAGTCTACACTAATAGGCAGACCCTTGTCCCAGGTGGTTCATCTGTATTGTTTGAAGTCGATGATTGGTGTGAGAGTCTGACTCCCTCGTGCCAGCATGTGGTCGCCACCATAACATATGCTTTCCGCTTGCTAGATTTGTCTCAGATAATAAAAGCAAGATTTCTATTCAATTTCAGCATTGTGCCTAATTTATCAGACAAAATATGGTGACGTGTGGGGCTTGACGACAAGGTTGGTCTTTCGTGTGGGCTACAGAAGACAGACTACAACTCAAAATGCTAGAATTTAGCCGGAGTTTAATAAGTTAGATTATAACAAAAAACATGTTGATTAGTAGCTCAATGTACAGCATGCATATACATATGTTAAAAGAAATCATTGAACGGAATAGGTTTTGTAATGTGGTTAGTTGGAAATGCATTCTCTTTTAGCTATACATAAAATAACTTTGATGACATTTAATAATGTACAGATGTGAATGTATTCCTCACGTCAGCCAATCAGAACGTTGCTCTTGAATGTCACAGGTATGGCGCTACCGCTGGGGTTGCAGTTCTGGTAGCAGTGGTTTGGTGCTGGTCTCCTGCCACTAGCAACAAAATAGAAATATTATAATATTTGTACTCAAGGTCNGATTAAGAGCCACATGGACCTCTGATGGATAATGATGAAAGGCCCATGTGGTAAAAATGTACCCCCTCCATTTCCTGATACATGCAAGTAATACTGTTTCTTATGTAGGTACATAGGGTATTCAGAACCTTTAGCTTTTCAGCTGTTCAGTCAGATAACTGCCAGCTGCAGGACCTCTTTTAGTTTTGGCTCTAAGGTTAGGGTTAAAAAGGACACGGGGCGCTATAGTGGGCTACATAATGACCTAGTAATCTGAATTGGTTAGTGCTCTGTGTTATGCATGAGGTGGGGAGGGGGTGTTTGGGGAGCTGCCTACCCTTTCCTAAGGCATCTCTTTAGCCTGATAGGGTAATAGTATTTCAGTTGGGTAAAGGAATAGGGTTGTGGGCGCTGCGCTACCTCCAACTCCAACCTCCACTCCGTACCCACAAGCATTGCCTCTATATTCAATATTGGACTAACCGCACAAACCATTATTGGACTAACCCCACCAATAAAATAAAATACTTACCACATCACCACCCCCACCCAGACTCAATTCTAATAACAACAGGTGCAGAGCCCACAACCCTATTCCTTCACCCAACCGAAATACCTAATGACCTAGACCTTTTTGGGACCTCTCATGAAGTGAACACCCCTCTCACTTGAGAGCGCAGTGTTCTGTACACTTACAGGACCAGAACCAGTATCCAGTCTGGTCTCCAAATGTCTTCTACACCTACTACTTAAGTCAGTATCCGGTCCCTAGTGCTTCAATGTAGACTGTCATACTAAATAATGCAATTTGTAACATGAGGTAAGTACCATAATAAGTACTTTCTGCGTACAAGTCCCTTGAAACGCTAATGCGATGACAGTAGAATGTTTTAAAAAATGAATAAGCCTTCAACATTGTCTATAATGATAAATGTGATTTCTGCCAGACAAACATAAATATTTTCACACTCATCAAATATGCACCTATTAATTCTGAATGACACACATCACATGCTAATGAACAGGCATCTTGGAAAATCAGCTAAAGACTACAAACGAAATGGTGTGTTTATGCCAGTGTGACATTAGGTGAGATTATGCTAAATCCATCATTTTTCCTGCTGTTCTCCTGTCCCAAGACTCCCTGAATATTATAGATCCAGAAGGTTGGAAACACGACAAAAACAGGATTCACTCTCTGGAATGAACTAATGTGAATTTTAGCATACAAGCGATAGCACATAAATCCATTTAAATGCCTGGAGGATGATTGTCTGCTGTCTGTCACAGAATGGGATTTTGTTCCTTGTATCCTATGTGTCAGTCATCTTGCATGATAATATAGTGACTTAAAGAAAACAAAGCATTAACATTACAGAATAAATCTTTAGATTTATTATATATTTATGATATATTATGTTCTCACAAGCTGCTGGAGGTGCTGTTTTGGGAATTAATATCACCTTTGTACAACATCATTGACCATTGGCCAAGAAGATGTATCAAACTATCATCTAGTCTGCTTGGCATATTCAACATTGCAAAGAGCAACTGGGGCAGAATCCTCTTCTATTTATGTTTTCTAGAACAGAACATTGCAGTCTCAAGCCCGAGCCCCCCAGCAAGTCTGGGTCAGGATAATTAGTACCCTAATCCCGCACCCTCCCCACCCTACCTTGCATTCATACAGTGGTTGAAAAGAGGACTGGGGCCTTTCAGGAATAAAATAGGAGACCTGGGGAAAGCAGGGCTACAAGACCAGACTGTGGCTGCCTAAACAGAAGGTCAGGAAAAGCTCATAAAAAAGAGATGGTTATAGTTAGGCTTAAAGAAAAGAGGATAAAGCTAAGGTAATAGGAAGGAAGGGTTAGGGTAAGAGTTTGAAACAAAATCTTTAATTTTTGACAAATGTGAATGGTTGTCGGCCCTTCAAGGATTACATGACCCTTTGCCTATATATTATATATATATATATATATATATATATATATATATATATATATATATATATATATAACATATACTAATATACATATATAATACTTTTTACAGTGTATATGTGTTTACAGTAATGCAAACTTTGATGTATGCAAGGGGTGAAACAAGACATTTACTGATTTTTGTACTTTACTAATTAAACATTAAAAGATATTTTTTATATTTCATTCATTTAGATACATTCCAAAATAGTGAAGATATCTAGAATAGAAAATGTGCAGCTATCTTCTAGTAGATTTATGTAATATTTTAAGATAAACTTATGTTGAAACAATGTACATTATGCTTCGTAGCTCAGGAGATACTGACTTACATGATCACCTCTTCCTTTCCAAGGCTATTGTTCTGAATCAGATCTCCAGCAGAGACCAGGCATGTTTGTCCTTATTATAGCAGAGAAAGACAGATTTGCAAGCAGTGGTATAGATTTTTTTTTCGCTACTAAACCAATGACTGTTCATTAAATAAGTCAGTGGGACACTAGACAGAGGTTGAAGGTAGACTGCGGAGTACAGAGAAATAATTTAGGCTGAGGGGCACTAGCGACTCGCAAGGTTTTCTGCGAAAGCTTTTATTTCGCTCCCAGAGGTCTGAAGTTGCTGAGAGAGTTGTGTCACCCCCACTTATAGCCTCCAGCTGCCAAACTGAAATGAGGATACCTGGGTATATGAGAATGTCAACCTCGAGGAATCCTAATGCCCTTGGTTTAGACAAATGTAAGAGATGACAACTAAAGGTCCAAAATAGACAAACAGGTCTAAGATAGTTGTAAGAGAGCTCTATACAACAATAGTGACAATAATAATGCTAATAATAATAATAATGATAATAATAATAATAATAACAAAAAATTACAATTACATGTTAGACTATACTGAAGTAGCTAGAGGTAGTCACTTTGGCAGTCAAAATGAAGGGAAATTGATGTAAGGCAATGAAAATTATTCAGTTCCTACCAGGCCTCTGTCTTTACATATGTTTCCTCTGGGTATTTTAGATTTCAGTTTCTTGTTTTAGCAAGAGTAAGGCAATACGGGATCTGGTCGAGTAATCTATACTTACCGACTTAATGGTCATGAACTCAACACCATTCCCTGCCTGCAGCAGTTCCAACAGCATCGTGCTGGCGGTGTATGTTCTATTAACTGCTTCATGATATTGACATTCCCAAACTAGACTGGACAGGTAAGTAATCAAATCAGTGGAATTAGGATAAGGATTAGGATTAGGTTGACAGTTTGGTTTAGGGTCAGGCTGTGGTTAAAGTTAGGCTAAGGTTAGGACAGGTGTAGGCAACCTGCAACTCTCTAGGTATTGTCAAACAACAAGTCCCACCATACTTTGTCAGGTATCAAGGTGGAGAGGAAGCAGAGGTGAGGGTTGGGGTTAGGCAGGGGGAAATGGAGGAGTAGTGTAGGGTAGGGGAGAAAAGGGATTGGGGAATAATTACGGAAAAAAAAACCTATGGGAGTCGTCTGAGACAGCCCTGTTAAAAGTGGATTATTTATATATATATATATATATATATATATATATATATATATATATATTAAACATTAGTATTTGTTATTACAAAGTCTAGGGGCTTTCATTAATTAAAATCCTCCTCCACCCTACACTTACACCAACCCTGTAAATGTATGATATCAAAAGAAACATGGATGCTGCCGTGCTCACAGCATTGAACCGCCAACTGTCTTACTTTCAATAGTGCAAAACGGCGGACACAGGCAGCACACCTTTTCTGTGCTCTATGCTGTTTGAGCAAATGTAGGGATTTACTAGAGATGAATTATTTTTCTAATAGACAGATAAATTCCTGTGGAGCTACTGTTTTATATATATATATATATATATATATATATATATATATATTGTATATGTTCTGTACAGAGTTGTGTGGGTATGTGTGCGCTAGTGAGTGTGTGCACAAATGTAGGCAAAGATATCCAGAAGGAATTCTCTGTCTTATGACAATATGTTATTGATAAGTTGTTGAGTGTTGAATCAGCAGCACTTGCCCCTCTAATTGTTCTGTCATCCTGTCTGAGGGTGTCATCCAGGTTCCTCATTATGGTCTTTACAACAGGAGCTCCTACCGCAGTGGGAGTCAACAGCAGATCATATCCCTCATTTACACCCAACACATCTCCCACAGCCGACTAATTGCGGTAAAGCCAAGGCTCATTTGTCTTCCCAAATCGTTAAAATTCATAGCTGCACTCCCCAAGCTCGCTTCCCTGTCTTCAGGCAGGCAGATCCCATGACCAGGACACTCCCGACGTACTGACCCCAGCACCTGGGGTCCCGCTGAGCCTCCAGCCTCTGTCATGTTAAAGGATTTTGCAGAAGGATTGAGACTCATCAAAAGCATCCTGCTGAATACCATTAAATATTGATAGTGAAATATGCAAATGTTTTATTGATCCTTTCTGGAAAAGGGCAAGATAATGGGAGGCAGTGTGATTGATATGGTGCTCACATTGTCACCAGCGTATTCTTACTGCATCGCGGGGAGGGATGAAAATCTCATTTTCAGGCGTTTAATGTTGTTGTTTTTTAACGGTTGCAAATTGTTTCTGTTATTTAAACCATGTGTCAGTTCTTCAACCTAAAACAAAGAACCATCCATTCCTCACCTTTATATATCCTTTTATATATTTTTACACACTGCTTCTCTTTGCTATCTTTGCATATCTTATGTTTATTTGGGTTTATTTTAATATCTAGAGTAATTATGTTAAGTATTAAATAATTAGATAGAACATCAACTTTTCCAAATAAATGTATTATGTTGTGCGGACAACAGGTCAACATGAAAAGAGAACTGAGAGACTGAAGCTGATAATCGTAACTGATTGATGCAGGAACTCTGTTGGACAACTGGAGCCTGATGCAAGTAACCGATGCTGGAACAGGGGAAGGGAATATCGATGCCAATACAGACAACTGTTTAACCCTAAAGGGGTCTAGTAAATGAGTCACTATTGACATTCATACACTAGACAACATTAAGGTGCTAGATCTCGACAAAAATGAGCTGGACCACTACTCAGTGTCTGCTGTCTGGATTTCAAAAGTGGTTGTATTTTTTAAAAGTCTAGTTAATCATTTGGTAAGTATGTCCAAATATAATATTATATATTTGAGGCCTTTTAATTATTTAGTGCTTCCCAAAATACCTTGACAATGTCGACAATGAGAGACGGCAGCTTTACTTGAAGGAGGCTAAGATTAAGCTTCAGGGAGGGAATGGTTAGTCTAATGGAAGGGGAGGGTTAGGGTTAGGGTGGGAATTCAACTGGAGCGGAAGGAGTGAGACCAGTTTAAACGTGGGGGTGGGGGTCTCGTGAAGAACAAAGTCAGGAGGCAGCATATGAAAAGCGGTTTGAGACTAGTTCCCAGAAGGAACAAACAGAGAGACTTTCATTCCTTTAGGTTGAGTGTGGAGTAAGTGTTGGACGGGAAGAACTGGACGCACCGAAAAGACATTCAAGTAGTGAGGCCTTTTAGTTACTTTATGGCTGCCAATTGCCCTGCTTCCACCTCCCAGTATACTAACAGGGGAATCAGAGGACGAGGAGGTTAAGATACCTTTGGGGAAGGAGGAAGAGGAAAAAGGTAAAGCCTGTACTGCACGGCATAAGCAAATATTACTACAAATGCTGCAGCAATGGAAGGAGACCCAATATTTTCCTAGAGAGAGATATTGTGACATATTGTTCACGAAGTCAGAAGCCAGAAACCGAGCAGAAAATATCTCGGGAAAGTGATCCAGGTGAGATAGTTCTGGACGAGACCCTGACCGTAGATGGTATAAGGTTAGAAGGGTGATAAATGATCTTCTGGTTGGCATCCCAGTCAAAGTTGTGCCAGAAGAAAGTTCCGGAGTTGGAAAGGACAGTGACACAAGTCTCTCCCCGTCCACAATGTCCTTGGATGTTGAGAACCGATTCCAAGCGAGAACCAGGATTGCTCATCAGGATCCTTGAATAAATATTTTATATTGAAAATATTGTGTGGTTATTGAAGAAAATTGGAGGAATTAATGTAATTATATTTATTGATGGTTAAGGTACCCATCCTGTCGCACCTGCTTTATTTCATGGTAAAACTAAGTGGGGGTGGGGTTTAGCGTGGGAAAAACTAGTCACCTAGCAAGTACATCTTAGACANTCCCCTTGTGCTTTCCCTTGGTCGCACAGGGTGTTACATAAGCATTTAGTATGCACCCACACCCCTCCAATAAAATCTACTTGGTTAAAGGCAGAGGAAACTAGAATAGAGGTGTTGATGTAAGGTTGGTGAAGCTTTAAAAATCAAAATACACTGGATAGCAGTTTATTGCCACTCAAACTGATTTAGTTTATACAACCTAACCACCCTCTAGCTAACACATTTCCTTCAGATTGGCAAAACTCTATTTCCCAACAGAGTTATAATTACTCAAATTCCACCTCACAGCAGAAGCTGACTCTGGTCACTTTTACAGGGATGTTATGATTTAAGGACATAATATTACTAGGCATACCAGGCTAGGCTAGGAGTCACTGACAGGGAAGCACTTTCCCAGTCCCTTATCTGACAAGACTCCTGGTCCTGGTAGATTTGCCGACTCTCCTGGGATACCAAGAGAATGGCTCACAATTCAAGAGTCTCAACCCTAATATAACCCCTTCTTACATCAGGACCCCATGCTTTCACCCTGCCCATTATCCCCCTTTTTCTACTTCCTGCTCTGTTGTTGAAGTATATCCAGCCCTTGCAGGAATAGAATACAGGAGAATATATAGGAAGATCCAATTGAGCATACCTTCCAAATGTTCCAATTCCAGTAAGACAGTCCTGATTTTGGGTGACTGACCTGCCAGTCCTAATTTGCCCAATATCAGCAGAGTGCATGGTGTCAAATGTCCTTGCTAAAAAAATGTACTGTAAATTGAATTCCATTTTTATTACTCTTAATTTATATTATTATATATTTTGTATTATTATTTTCCTTCTTTGTTTTTACAGTGGGTTTAACATCTCCTGTGTAGAAGAGTAAGTATACTTTAAATTATACATTTAGCATTTTGTTTTAAGAAAAGGGTCTATACTAATAATTCATAGTGGGACTTTGGGATTATCCAGTGACAAATCAACCACAACACTGTTCCCCAGGATAGAATGGAGTAATGAATTTGAAAATTAATTAGACAACTAATTGTTTACCCTAAAGGAAATATTGTGCAGTACAAAATAATTCCAAAGAGATCTTTCAGACAGGTTACATTATGTCTCTACAAATTAAAAATCACTGGGGTGTTTCTTTGATCTTATACCCCAGCAGAAATTCCTCTTGATCTTCTAGGGAGAAGAGGGAGGGGGTTGGTGTTTAACTAATAAAATTTAGGATTTTGGTAAAGGATAAAGTACAGCATTTCACGAATATTTCTTTATGTATACACTGCTAAATGTAATATAATAAAAATTAGATAAATGATGACAGTTTTCTGCAAAGCCATATACTGTACTTCTAGGGCTGGATCCATTACAGGTCAACCGGGCCCTTTGCCCCTGGGCCCCCACACTCACAGGCGCCCTTAAGTGGGCCCCCACATTAGTTACCAACTGTGAAACATACTCAACTACTGTGTCCAGGTTCTGTGTACATGTTACCATGGCAGACAGAGGAAGAGTATAGAAAAAGATATTGAAGGTAAGATTTTATTTTTTATAAACAATGGGGATATGTAGAGAAGGTACAGGGAGTATTAAGAAAAGTGTGGGCCTACAGGGGGAGGCAAAACAGGAGGATGGGGGTATTTATAAAGGAGAAATACAAGAACCAGCGCAGAAAGGAGCACTGGGGGCATTGAGGGAAGGAAAGTTGGAGTTTGGCCATACACAGGAAGTAAGGAGGGTAGTAAGGGGATCTAGATTCTCAATAAGAGGGGACTTTCCGGATCACTAGTATTGGAAATTACCCGCTTTATCTGTTCTAGATGTTTCTACAGCTATCAGAACACATCTCCATGATTCAGCAATTCATAATCGTGCTCTTCAGGTGGGAGTACTTTAAAACTTTACTTTAAATTTCACTGTGTGAAGAATGGATAACTTATACTATGATTGGCTGTAAAACTGTCTTCTGCTAATGAGACTACGGAAACATGAATACTATCTAATTTTGTGAGATTTTTTTAGTCTAGAAGGTGTCTTGTAGCATCTGGGTTATGGATCTGGATGACATGCCTCCCCCCTTCCCACAACTGGCTTCCTATGATATACAGTAAACTTTTTCAGTGAACAACCTCCTTTGTTATAGAAAAAAGTAGGGTGCCCACAGTTCCATCTTCCACCCAGGCTAAAATGTTCTAGCCCTCCCCTGCTAACCTATCAATTCACCTAGTGGTCCTAGGACCCAGGGATAAAAGAAATGGGTCTCCAATCATCAGAGGGAAGTGTACTATTTATTTCTTATCTTTAAAAAAAACAAAAAACACTAAATCCATCTAAATTATGCCTTAATATGTGCTCAGAAAGGCTTAATATGTACATAAAAGAAAACAAATGGCATGCAGGTAAGTAATGCGGGTTTTAGCGAATGTACCATGGATTTCCCAACAGACTCTACGTGACAAGCGGGTGTCAATCAATCAGGCCTCTCTTTACCTCTGAAAGGACAGATGGGTTCAGCCTACTTAGTAATTGCTTCCCTTTTTGGCTGCCTCTCACCAATGTATGTAATGAAGATGCAGCTGGATACATGTGGTAAGCTGCTGTCTTCAAAAAAAAATATGCACATTTGTAGCCAGGTCTAAATTTACTAAGCGGGGAGACTGAAAAGAGAGGATGTTTCCCATAGCAACCAATCAGATTCCAGTTCTCAGTTTCATTTTACATACTGGAGAATGTGAGCTTGAAGCTGTTGCTATGGGCAACATCCCCACTTTTCTCCCTGCTTAGTAAAATTAAGCCCAAGTGTTATATGAAATTGACATGTATGGTGATGCTACATTACAAGCAGACACGGAACTAGATAGTCCTGGGCCCCCGGTGCAAAAATATTCTTTGGGCCCCCTTCCCTTCAAAGGGCCAAACGTGCTGTTTTCTGAAATCTGGGTTTGTATATTGGCTATATTGGTAGGTGCTCGGGGCATGCATACGTCATGTCTGGGCAGATTTACAGCCAGCACCACTTGACTCTCCGTATGCTCAGCTGTTCAGCTGTCAGGAACATGAGCTGAGAGTTTCAGGGACAGTGTGGGCACTCTCGGCAGATTTTTTTATATATATTTTTTTTCACCATGCCCCCCTGCCAGCCAGTCTCCCTAGGCGCTCACCTGAGTTCGCCTAATGGGTGCGCTGGCCCTGTGGGAACCCCATGGGCCTTTGTATCCTCATGGGCCCCAGTGCAATGCACCTGCTGCACCAGTGGTAGTTCTGCCTCTGATTACAAGGTCCTGAGTCAAAACGGTTTCCTGAAAGAGACCAGTGCAAGGAACGTTGTAACTACAGGCAGTTTGACCAAACAATCTGGTCCTTTTGGACATGCACCAGCATACCTCCCAACCATTCCGGGACCGCCACCCCCGGCCTGCTCAAGGTCCGCCTGCGACCTCTGGCAAATTGTTTAATAACAATTTTAAAAAACACCCCTTAGCGGACAAACTGGTAGGAGGGAGGGTACAGCGGGACAGCCTGCGACTGTGGGGATACAATATGTAATATGGGGAGAGTAATAATATGTAATGTGGGGAGAATGGTGTGACTGTGGGGGTATAATATGTAATGTGGGAAGAGTGGGAGTATAATATGTAATGTAGGGACAGTGATGTGACTGGGCTAGTATAATATGTAATGTGGGGAGAGTGGTGTGAACAATATTGTGGGTAATTTATGGATTTGGTCAATACTGTGGACTGGTTCACTAAATGTGTTCACCCCCACATCAAAAACTGTGCCCCTATACCCTGCTTTCCAACACACCCTTTTGCTACATTGAAATCCTAATTTGTTGATTTATCTTTGCTTCAAAAATAGCAGTTATTCAATAACAGAAAGAGATTTCCTCCTTGACCTTAACATATGCACCGAGAGCCAAGCTGGAAAGTGAGACATTCTGATTTAGAACGTCTTCAGCTGGCCAGGCACACTTGCTGTTGAGATAATGCTGTCAAGACCTATCCTTGGAGTAAAAGATAGCAATCACATCATCCTGACTACTATCCGCATTTCCTCGCTCCTCGCCAGATGATGATAACATCGAGTCAGGACGGAGAGGTCACATCATACAGGTGTACTATGCTGTTCCTGCACTAATCAACTGGTAGATTGGGTACAAAATGTAACTTTCATGCCTGTTCAAGTTGATTATATGGAGACTGGATGAGATGTGCAGTCAACCAAAAGACTGATTTAAATCAGAGCTTGCACAAGAGGCAGAATCAGGCTCAGTCCACATCTCAAGATGATATGAAAGTCTTATTCATGCAAATATCAGGCTGGCTTATTTTTTTCCACTGGTGCATTATTATTAGTATTGTTATTTGTAATGTTACATAATGTAATATGGGAATCTATGCTTGAATTTAAATGTAAATTTTCACCAGTATATGTGATTATTCCTTTTACATTGTAATTTTTCTGTAAGTTCAAGGATTCTGTATTCTTTACCTCTGATTATATTAATCAATTTAATAGTGTCATGTATCTTATACAGTACCTGCCTGCCAGAGCACACATATACAAGTTGTGGCTGGAAAGGGGGGAAAATACATTCTAATGTATGTGTGTGTATGTATATATGTATGTATGTATATATATATATATATATATATATA
>JABWIB010003981.1:24920-35776 GCA_016617825.1 Platyplectrum ornatum
GAGAGAGACAGAGAGCGAGTGAGAGAGACAGAGAGCGAGTGAGAGAGACAGAAAGCGAGTAAGAGAGACAGAGAGTTAGTGAGAGAGACAGAGAGAGAGTGAGAGAGACAGAGAGAGTGGGAGAGAAAGAGAGAGAACGAGTGAGAGAGACATGACAGGAGAGGAAGCATTTGTGAGAGACAGAGAGTGAGTTTGGGCTATGGTAATGTGCAAACTAAGTCTGATGTGTCATAGACAGAGAGAGTGCGAGAGAGATGACAGAAGAGAGGATGAGTGTGAGAGAATGTTGGGGAGAAAATGGGATGGAGAGATCAGGGGAGAGAGACAATGTATGGGTGGGGTAGAGGTAAAGAGAGAGGGGTCTGGGGAAACAGAAAGAGAAAGAGAGAGAGAGAGAGAGAGAGAGAGAGAGAAATGATGGATATGGATATGGAAATGGTGGATAAGGAGATAGAGAGGAGAAGATGAAGAGTGCACAATTATACCATGATACTTCTTACGCTTCCCCTATACACTTGCCCCTCACGGACCTATTATCTTTTATATTATCTTTTTATAATTATTTCTTTTATAATTCGTTAGTAATATTATATGTAGCACACAGATTAGAATACTTTACTTAATATTGCTTCTTTTGTTTATTCATTGAACCTGAAACAATTTGCAATTATTTTCTTTCTCTCTCTTAGCTTTCATTTTTCGAGTCACGGCTGTGACGGGCATGTGTTCCTTGTGACTGAATGTCAGATTTGCTTCAAAGCTCCTTGGAAATGTTTGTGATCAGCCAAGCAGACTTTTAGCAGACTCTCTTATAGCTATACATTACCCTGAAAACATTACTAATGCATCTCTATATATATATAGAATCTTCAAAGTAGGAAGGCACTCCTTGGACTTGTAGTTCACCAAACTTTTAATACAAAAACACCATCTACTGATACCGACGTTTCAGAGACGCTATATAATGCCTAGATTTGGATTAATTGCTGTTTGGATTCAGACTTTTTAAATGTTTTAAAAGTAATATAACTCCCAATCTGTGCTCCAATCAGGGTAAAGTTATCCTCAGAGTCCTAAAGGCTAGAAGAAGGTGAAGTCATGGCTATATCGTCCAATGGGCATTCTCTGTAAAATATCAGGAAGTGAAGACTGATATTATGTTTTTTGATGATGAAAGCATTTGCTTCAGTTGGCACGTGTATGTGTGTATATTTGTGGGGCAGGGCCGGATTAAAAACCACATGGACCTGTGGCTGAACTTTTTCGACGACCCATTGCAGTGGGTATGACCAGTGTTGTGTGAGGTGGTAAATTATATGTGGGCCCATTCATTACACTTCACCAAACTGTACCCTCCTACACTTAGTGCATAGTACTGTGGTGCTACTGTGCAGGATTGTGGATGTCTCACATTCATCCTCATGCATTTCAATGGGAGGCCTGAAGATGTATGGCTGTATGTGTGGGCCTTTTTTCGAATGGAGGCCTGGGGCTATAGTCCCATTCGCCCCATTGTTAATCTGGCCCTGGTGTGGGGGTGCATGTGTTCATGAGCTAAACTTTTTAAAGTTTGCTTAACAGGAAAACTGACTTTAACATTTTGCAGTCAGTAAAATCCAGCACACTTTGCTGACACCTGTATTCCTAAACTGCAAATTGAAAACTCCCATTAATGTAATAGGATGGAGCTATTAGTGCATTCATTTTACACTCAAGCTGTCAAAAAAAAGCCCCTGCTGTTCATTCATTATATTTGTGCGGTGCTGTGTCAACCATCAACTTTACGGCATAAAGCGTAAAGCCCAAATCCCTCCCCGCAGAAGAAATTAGTGGTGAATCGCTTTATCGTCATAAAAAGTCCAATAAATTAGCTCTCATAACACAAGTGCAAATTCCAGATGAATTTACAGATATAATCAATATATATTGGAAGATGGCAGCTTCCTAACTGCCCCCAGTGCAACCATACATTTAGGACAAGGGAAAGGGGCGTATTTAGCGACAGCAGGAACGGGTATAAATGTAAATGGTGCTCGTAAAATGAAAATGAGAAGATCTGTCAATGCAAGCTGCTAAAATGTATTAGATTTTAGGAGATATTTCATTGATTTAACTATTTGTGGGCCACATATGTACACATACAAAAGCCAAGCCTATGCTTAATGATTTGTGTTTCTTGTTAGACAAAGTCTGATCCAACTAAGGGTCAGATTCAGATTTACACTCTCATGGGCAAAACCATGTTGAATTGCAGGGGAGGTAAATTTAATTAGTTGCAATCAGTATTACAGGTGAGAGATGATGTTTCCAGCCCAACTGTAATAACAGTGTAACAGTAATACTGGGTACACATCAGAAAGATNATCTTTCCAATCAACAGATAAATGACCCTCACTGCAGAAATCTGTTAGACGTGTACTCAACAAAATGCATGTTATGTGAATACACACTGAACTCATTTCTGCAGTGAGGCTCATTTATCTGTTGATTGGAAAGATGATCTTTCTGATGTGTACCCAGCATAACACTGGTCAGTATCTGTGTGCAACATGCAACAGTAAAGTATTCTCCCTGCATGCAAACACTGACATTCATTTTACCCCACCTGCAATTCATCATGGTTTTACCCATGAAAGCACCATTCACTAGAACAATATTATTCTAATCATTCTAGTGGTACCATTGTAGAACAAAAGACTAAAGAAAAAAGTTTAAAAAAAAATTAAGAAAAAAAAAAAATCCCCATACCCTTGACAGCCATGGCAGGCACCGGAGAGGTGCCCAGCTGCTCCCCTGTTTCCCAGGCACTTCCTCCTGGGCTGGAAGTTCTTCATGCATGCAGACGCTCCGTCCAGCTGAATCTTCATTCTTCTTCTTGGGCGTACGGTTGCTGAGAACGGCCCTATTGTAATAGGGTCATTCGGACCGCACTCACTTAGATGTAAGCCTGGTAGTGTAACAGATTGTTGGGGACTTTTGCAGTGCACATGGCCATAACAAAACAGTTTGTAACTGCAGATATCCAAAGTAGAATACACTGCACCACTGCTACTGACTGCTATGCACAATTTTAAGTCATTTGCACCAATTACAGGGCATGTCTGAAGCTGAACATCCACTACAGTGAATATTGGGCCGATCAGGGCTCGAAGTGGGCCGGTATATGCTGGTATGGGCTAAGCCATGCCCCCTTTTCTAAGCTCCGCCCTTTAGCACAGGAGGGGGGAAACTTTAGTTTAAAAATAAGCGGGTCTGGAGGGGCGTGGCTTATATAGGGGCGGGGCTTAGCACCATACCGCTACCTTACAATCCCAACTTCGAGACCTGGGGCCGATCATACAATTATTTCCCAAACAACCAATAATATCAGGAATATCCTGCATAAAAGTTTGAGGATGGGTCCCTTATATTTCGCACAGTCTAACCAGCTAAACTGAAAAAACCAGGGCTGCCATCAGGATGGAGCAGCCAGGACACGACCTGAGCACAGAGGGGTCCGCTGATACACACTGGATATCAACGGCTATCAGTAATGTGACGTCACATTAGGGCCCCACTATTTCTGTTCCATATAGTGTGCCTATAGTTTACATGGTGGTTTACATTAGGAAATATCACCTAATATAAACCACAAATATCACATTTCAAATAGCCAAAGTGTGAAGGTGACAGCTCCCAAGGTCACTGATTACCAGGACTCTTGTTGACCCTGATTGCTTCAGGACTAATAATGGTCATCAGTAAAATCTTTTTAGAATTTTTGTATTAAGATACAGACACTGCGAGAATACAATACAAATATTGAAATGATTAATATTGATTCCCTTAATACATTTTCATACACGCAGTTGCTCACCTGCTAGTCATTGCATTTCCCATACTTGGAATAGCTGCAGCTTGCTCTTGTTTGGCCTTCGATAAAATTTGCTGAGTATAAAAAAAAGCCTAATAAAAAGCCCACCTGTTAGGAACAGTTCTTTGCATGTGTTAAAAATATTCCCGGTTGTATAAGGAACACCAGCTGTGAAGGCAGTTTTATAGCGAGACAGCTATGTTTTGAGGTACAGATATTAGTTTGGAAAGTTTAGGGCGACTGAAAAAGCCGGATGAAACTGCTGAGACGCCTGATCGTATGCACAAGGACTACAGTCCTACCCCTACAGGCGTTTGCTTCCCTGGTTGGCTGTCTAAATAAATATTTCAGTTCAACAGTGAGTTGGGATTTCACATTAAACAAGTTACAGGTTTTTTCTGTTTTAAATACCTCTGCATAACAGCTGTTTTATGACTTTCCCTATGGATAGGAAATAAATCAGTCACACATAATAAAACGCAGATAGAGAGTCTGGCCCTGTATAGAGCACAGAATATTTATAAAGGGACACAGTTGCCGGTAAGAAGGATGAGGGACTACTAGAGCAAATCTTCTGTAAATAACAGTGAACTGGATTTAGACGCGATAATGGAGCACAGTGCAATCCTAACTCCTGTGCGGGCAAGGCGAATGTCAATCCTCTTGCACACACATAGTAATGAGCTGACCTCTACCATAACATTTCTGTAAGGTCATCATCTGAAATTCAATGTTGTGAAAGTTAGGTGTGAACTCAGTCCTTGCTGCACAGTTACCATACATTTACCCCCCCATCTCTTTCTTGGATCTACATTGCCCACCCACCTGCCATTGGAAATTGTTCCATTACAGAACTTGGGTTCTGGCAGAACTAGTTTAGTAATGAATTAGTGTAATGTGTATTTTGAATGATATATTTTATCATCAAAGTATATTTATATAATCAAAATAGACAAAATAAACACATATCAAAGTATGAAAAATAGACACTGTACAATCAATGTGGTTGTACAATACTAAACTAACTCCCCTTCTATTCCCCTTACTCTACACTCCGCCCAGCCTAATCCTATCCCCTCTCCAGTCCTTACACTCCCTGTAGCCTAAGCCTAAACCTAGCCTTCCCCTTCTATTAAGCAGTCCCTCCCTGCAGCCTAACCTTCCCCTGCAATACTCCATTCTCTACCCATAGCCTGATCCTAACCCTCCCCTTTTCCAATCCATCCCCCACACGCAACCTAATCCTAACTTTTCCCTTCTATGCTCCATCCCCTCTCCGTACCCTAAACCTGACCCTCCTACACTCCCTGTCAGTGTTCCAGAATCAAGTGATGTAGTTTTATAATCACTTTGTCCCCTCTACAATAAATCTGTCTTTGGCATAGAATCCATAATAAGTTTCTTTGGCCATTTACTGTCCCTGGGTTAGCACTATACATAGCCTGAACCAGAGTTTAATGTCATCTTTATTATCAAATGTCTTTTCAACTGGCGTAGGGGACATGTGGGACATGATCCTCAATTGGCCCACTTCATTTTATAAACATACATTCTACCAGATTGATATTGCCCCTGGCAACTCCAAGACCCATATGCAATCATTGGTTTTGATGACTTTGGTTTCTGTCATGACAAACTTGCAGAACATTACTTCTACCCTTGATTTTGTATGTTTGTATGAAGGTTGAGTCCTCTGGTTTCTGTACATTAAGTCACGTCTCAGAATTTTAGTCTTAATAAACAGGGTTTAATTCACCAGAAGATTAGATTAGTAGAGGCTGGTAGAAAGGTAAATTGAGGGCAAAATCAGAGCCGAATTAAACACAGGGCAGCCAGAGCATTCACATAGATGCCCGCCACACATACACACACACACACATATATATATATATATATATATATATATATATATATATATATATATCTTTAGGTGTAAAGTAGACCTTGACATTTTTTCCTTGCCTTTAATACAAGTGGGAGAGTAAAGCTGTGGACTTGTGTGATAATAATGATATTGTATCATCCCTTCCATCCAACATGTCAGTCACGCAGTTTGTCATCCACATTTTAAACCCTTAACCCTGACCTTCATTTGTAACACCACAATGGCTGCCTCGCCATATGCCTGCACTGTGAAGAGTTCTGTCCCTACAATTAAACCTTTTCACGCCCTTAGAGACTAAGGAGACAGTAAAAATCATGGCAGAGTGACAGATAGATGTCTCTTACTACTAATCAATATGTCCCTTTAGCTCTGCAAGTATTCCCTTTATATTTGGCCCCTGTACTCTAACCCCTTGCACTTGCAGACAACTAATACCCAAATTGTGAGTGGCAAGCGGCTCAATACTCCAGTGGGGATATTCTAATTGTTTCCCTCCTCACTAATTATTTGTGACTCCATCCAAGATATGTGAAATGAATTCAATTGTCATGTTTCAATTTACAGACATTTGTAGACAGAACCTGTTCATCCTACACATAGAACATTGAAACTCTGTTTGGGCCTCTGGTTGGCTTATGCCATCCACAGACATTCTTAGAAGAGGGACCTGACCTGCCTTTTTCCTTTGAGGGTCTAGGAAGCACAGCCTGGCACATCCAGGTCCCTTTCCCACTCTGGAATACCTACCTCCAACAATGCCAATACATGCACACCAACATGATCCATTCCACTAGGTACAATATTCTGTTCTTGATTTTCCAGTTAGTATGCAGTTGAAGAGAAAAATGTTTTTAAAACACCATATTTTTTTCGTTACAACCAGGTTAGTGAAAGTTGGAGGCTGGAAGTGGAGGTGTATATGGGGTATGCCATGGCGGCAATGTAAATGAAAAACTACAAATCTCCATTGACTTCTGTTATAGTCTGTGTTTCCATACCACCACTTATAGTTTCTACTTCGACCACTGCCTTGTGGAGTCATATGTTGGAGGGTCTGCAAATATTTCTACCAATGCCAAATATAAGTTTTATATATAGGTGACATCTCCTTTTGCCTTTTCACTGGAGCCTTCTCATCAGATACTTCTGCATATCTGGCTAACCTAACATACCGTCAGACACCTGTCATTTATTTTATGCTATATAATATATAGTATATATTCATGTACTCATAAATGAGTTCTTAAATAAAGCTTATGTCACTGTAACAAATAATAATTCTATGTGTTTATACAAGTAACTTGAACCTGTAAATGTTACAGATCATATGGATTTACATTGTATAATCCTCAATACAGTTATTTGCACCTTTATACAGTTACTGTGAATGCAAAGTTCTCAGTTTATTCATTTATTTTTCTTTTCGATAAAAAGACAATTCTAAAGCTAAATGTTGCTAAAACTTCTATCCTTTGTTCTGTTTCCTGTGTTAATAAGCGTATACATTACTTGTGGGATTTGTAGCAAAAGTCCTGCTGTATAGATATGCAGGCAATTAGCCAATCAAAGTAGGAGTGCTGAGCGCGCTCCTGATTTGGGGACAATGGCGTCTTTGCTCTGCATGAGATTCCTTTCCAGCCATATCTTGATTTGTTAATTTATCAGTGAGGACCCTCAAGATATGTTTCACTGATTGAAAGTGTGCGATCATCCTCTGGGATCGGATCAGCTTGTTCTGCTTTGCTGCTCTCTTCAGTACTTGCACATGTACAGGAAGGTTTTTATATGGGTATACAGCCTGGAAAAAGAAGTACATCAAATATTTCTCTGCCACTAGCTGAAGTTAAAATGCTATCGTAATGTCAATTTAGTATTCAGAGTTCCATTGCCATTGATTAACTGCTTGCTTAATTAATCAGTTTTGCATATCTTGGTAATTTGCTCATTTAGAGGCGGAATCAATGATTTTTAACGGACTCATAACACGTTCTGTTTATATTTGTACTTTACAGTTTCCTGCAACCACTTAGTACCAGACGGTGTTCTCTGATCACTGACATACAAGGCTTATTACTGCTCCATATTTGCTTATTCAACATTTAAAAATAAGAAAATTATTGGTTTCAAAAAGTATTTTTTTGGTGTTTCTTTTTACATAAATTCATTTTCCATTGTTTAAAATGTCGGTGTAGTACCAGTATAGACATTGCGAAAAGAATTATTTATATGGATTTATTTAATGCTGTAGAAAGCACAGCCTTTGAGCATACGGCTCCGACTGGCTGCCCTTTTTCGCTGCTAAAACAGCCACCTCTGGATAGACCAGACCGTATGTGCCTATAAATCCAAATTTCCTTCATGCCCGTAGTATTTCACAATAGAGTACATAAAGGTTACAGTAGGGAGAGGCCACAGGGAACCACTGATCACTGTCACACTTACAAGTCCCTGTTCGGGTAATGCTCAGTACGAACACACAGCCTACAGAAATCGTCTGTCCTTATTAAATGAGGATCCGTCCCATTATTTTAATGTTTTACCATGTTTGCTTATATATATATATTACACATTATACCATCAGTCTACAATATATAACGTAGAGCAGAAAATCCCCCTCTGAGTTCATGTCACGAGTCAGACATTTCTGCAAGTAATAAAATTAATCTTCCTGAATGAGCAGAAATTGCTTAAAGCTGATTGATGGGTTTATACCCAAAGACTCGCCACTAAGTTCACTGATTAATTACCCAGTGTCCACATGCCACATGTTTCTTATTGACTGCATGTTTATTGCCCAGACACAGCACTTTTGCTGATTAAAGTACAACACCACTAAATGATGTCATGATATTGGAAATTATATTACAGGCTTTAAATTGGAATTGTATATATGCGTTGGGTTTCGATTTCTTAGCAGTAAATCTTGCCGGAAAGAAAAAATAATATCAGTAGACCAAATAATATGTGTATTGACATGCCAGATTCAGGAAACCTACTGGCAGCAGGTACAAATCCACAAGTAAGTAATATTACTGCAGTATTTCCATGATTGTCAGTACCACCTCTATAAGCTACTTATGCAAGTTTGGTGTTTTAGGGCACAGAACATACACATGCTAGATGCTATGAAATGTATCTCCTAATGTACGGAGCTAAGGACTCCAACCGGACTAACGCAGACAAATGGAGGACTTACACTTCTAATCATGTGGAAACCACGTCATGCAGACTCCACCTAAATGCAAGGGAAGACCAGTCTGCCCATTCATACATGGAAACCTATGTATGTAAGAGCTGAAGTCAGAATTACTGTATTATTTCCCCTGCCGCCGGTGTGTCCTATCTTACCTTTCCACCCCACCAGTGCAATGCAAGGCCTTTATGGAGGTATGTATTCAGATCTGAAGATAGTAGAGCTCACATGCCCACTCTACCTTGAGTTCGATTTCTGCACCTAGGATATAGTTAATAATGCTTTTTTCCACAGTTTTGACTTTGTGCTAGGTTCTGTATGCTACTAGAAATATAACCATATGGTGATTTTTTTTTAATTACAATAGAGATCTACCTTTCTTGTAATCCCTGGTGTGATGGGCTCCTCTCGAGCGTCTGTCTTCTATCTTCTTAGCAGATAAGAGAGAATAAAAGCATTATAAGCTCATGTCACTTTGTGTTACAGCGGCCAAGAAGAGGTTATTGAAGATTATTATTTACAATTATTATAAAATTTGTATAAAAAGTTCCACACAGAAGCCGAAGGTCCTGACAAGTATGGAATTGCTAAATAGAACCTATGGTCACCTCCTGGTGTGAGCACTGCTACAGAATGAATCTTCAGGCAAGAAGATAATCCCAAGCTGCCAATACCTCCAAGCAGTCATAGAAATTCCCAACACAAACAGAATATTTAGAGATCAAAGTCAATATTCACTCAACAGAAATGTTGGCCGACTCACGGAATTTCTTTTACACCAGCTTTTGAGCATTTTTATAACAGATTTCTGCTGCTGTCCAAAAAACACTTTTCTTATGTTTAGTCTCAATGGGGAGAAATAGTGTGTTGTACAAATGTCTTCCATTTGAGTCATTGGATTTACTACTGGATACAGAAGACCGCGAGGGAAAATGAAAGATGTATATTTCCTTTCACAGGATGTATTCATGAGTATAGGAAAATAAACTGGGGGATTTCCACTTATTCCAGTTTATCAGAGGACATGCTAGAATAATTATGCATAGAAAATAGCTAAAAAAACTATCATATTGTTACATGCTGGCATGACTAGCGTTGCAAATAGTAAATACTTTCCTTGGTCCTTGCGGCCCGCGGAGGCAGACAATACCATCCCGCCTTCGTGTCTTTCCTGGTTTCAGTGCGTTTGCGGTTGGTGGTTCTACTGTGTCTTTGCATGTGTGTGTTTCGATGGTCGACTTCCGCGAGCAGATTGTTGCCAGCCAGATATCTTGCTCCAGATATATAGCTCGCTCCAGATGTTAGCATGCGGAATATAGAAATTCTGCCCGCTATGCCAGTCCTTCTTCCCCGCCCACTTAAATTACACTAGTTCGCTCCCCTCTCCCACACTGCCCATTTGCACGGAGTGCTGGATCCAATCCACTGCCATTATTGTGTGATCACACACTTCCTACTGTGTGTTTATCACTCTCATTTCTGTGTTGTGTGTGTATCATCTCACACCACTGTTTAGTGGGTTTACCATCTCACACTTATTGCTGCGCAGTCTATTCACAGTATTTGTTTCTACACACTGTAATAGCTGTGTGTAATCACCTCTTCTATAGCATATAATATTATAAACTCCACATGAATTATTCCTGAGACCGCGACACCTCCTCACCGGCGGAAATAAACGGGCACTGACACAAGGAAGACTGTTACACCTTACTTTTGGGCCTAAAAATATTTATTAGATTAATTTAATTTCATTTAAATATAAACACTACAATTAACTACCTATCCATGATGGTGGCAAAGAAAGCGAATCTATGTACAGGTAAAGCAATAACAGTTACAATGAAATCTTGAACATTATAAACAAACAACATAACCATGGGCGCATCTCCTTCCGCCTTGGCGCACAAAGAGACCGTCAGCCT
>JABWIB010003982.1:11387-26604 GCA_016617825.1 Platyplectrum ornatum
CAGCAATATAAGGAAGAGTGTTTATTACACAGGTACATGTATCTGGTGATAATATAGGATTTTAGAGATGCATTTTAGAGAGGCTGTTGATTAGAATTTACTGGCATTATAACATGATTTTAAAAATCCCCAACTGAGTTTGGATCCAGCTGAATATCTTCAAGGTGGGAGGTCTGCTATATAAGAATCACCGCCCCCATGAGTAAGAAAGTTATACCCCACAGATTTTGGTTCAACCCCATAACCTTAGTCCCACAACGTTCCAGTTGTTACTCCACTAGTAAGTCTCCCCCCCCCCTTCCCCCAGACTAGCAATAGCTTCACCCGATTTCCTTTCCAACATGAGATTCCAGATTCCAGATTTGGAGAGACACAAAACATAAATGAAGGGAAGGAAGACCACAAGTTAATTGTCTTCCATAGCGATTGCTCCAGGCTTTGCTGGACTGCAGAATGTGGCATGCCTTGTCACTCAGCAACATTACAAAGCTGGAATCATTTCATGATGGCAACATGTCAATGTCTTACAGCCAACTGTACAGAGTGCCACTTTGAGTGGGCGAGTAGAGGATTGTGGGTTAGGCAACGGATTATGCCATGTACTGCACAGACATGCAAGAACAGGATTTCATTTCTAGAAATTAAATTGACATATGCAATATGAATCCTGCAATCCACATACATCCACATGTCTTATAACTGTTGGATACACACTGATGTACAGCAGGGTTACAGACTTTATCGAAATTTCTCAGAGACTCCCAGATTTCAGCCAATTTTCCGGGATCACGGGACCAGGGTTTACTATGGATGGGCGGGACATGACATCATCAAGCCCCACATTGCATAAATCACGCTCTTTGAGTGACATATTTTAGTTCAGGGTTACCAACTCTACCGGAATTTCCGTGAGACTCNCGGGATTCTCTCCTGGGGCCCAGGCTCAGCCTGGATCTGTACGTTGAATGTGTAGGGATTAATGGTGTCATTATTTTCATAAATCATGCCCTNAGCCCCAATCCTATGCTTCCAACCCTTGGTTTCTCTTGAGAGGGAGAAACTAAAAGTCAGCAATCCTGGTATATGTGTCATATNTGCCTACCCTCCCTTAGTGTCCATGGAGTCCATCTGGATTCCTAGGATAGCAAGGCAGTCTGCAGCATGCTACTGACTTTCTTGGTGGAGGGGATTGAGAGAGGGGGGAAGGACCAGATCCATACATGAAAATAAGAGTAACCATGATGAATTTCCAGGGAGATAAATGTCATATGACAGATGACATTTCCATCCCAAGTCTAATAACAGTGTAACAGTAACACTGGTCAAGATCTGTATGTAAATACACCACTATATCGCCATACNATCTCCTAACATCACTGACACCAGACCCTCTAGCATTCGTGAAACTACATAAAAGACCTAGCAAGCCCCAGCAAGCCATAGAGGACATCCATCCAATGTTCTGTAACAATAACTATAGTGGATGGAGTAGAAAGCATTCCACAGGTTTCATCCTCCTGGGAAGAGCAGAGCAATGTCAGACAGGCCCCTATGATAAGCGAGATAAGGTGTCATGGATGAACTGACAGAGGCATGCAATCATGTTTCCAGTCATATATCATCTGNCGAGGTTAACGGAAGGGAACTCAGAGTTCTATGGATAAAGCCTTTGGAAAATAAACTACTTTTGGCACAGAANCTAATGTGTATAAGAGACATGAAATAATGATGTCCATACCTGCTAACATGTTCCCTAAGATAATCAGTTCACGTGTACCTCAGGTACTCTCCCTATGTTGGACAATCTCCCTGTTACTATTGTATTATTGTAGTATGATGACAGAAGTCAGTGGTTCTTCTATTCACAGTCTTCACAGTAAATCCAGAAAACATGTAGTCACTGACAATTTAACAGTCAGATTAATAACCAAGGTATAGAACAAAGAGTTGCACTTTAAATCCTCCAAGAACATATCTGGAGTTCCAGAGGTTCCTCCATTTGTGGGGTGGGTAGCAGTGGTGTGTAGGAGATGGTAGAGAGGTAGTATGTAAATAGTACAGTAAGGGTACTCCATAATATACTGATCCTGAGTTTTCTGAGTTTTGCACCAAATTTTAAGGTTGGTACTAAAACGCTTGTGTCGATGTTGGCCTCTCAAGGAGGATGGTCTCCCCAAAGGTTGACGACTTTCCCGGAATCTCTGGGAGACATTACATGACGAGGCTTTACAAGAAATCACTGGCTGGTTTCATTTTACATACTGGAGAACGTGAGCCTAAATCTGATTTTTACTTTTTAATCTCTCTGCTTAGGCCCGGGAGTTTGTTCATAACTTTAACATAATATGGCCGACAGCTACATGAGTGGATATTGTAGAAGGATGGTAGACTAAACACAGGCTCATGTGGACTATAGCGTATAGCGTCCCATTAATGAAACTAAAGAAGCTGAAATAAGGCCAACATTGGCTGGGCAAGAAATCTTTTACCATTGCAAATGTAAGATCTAAATAAATGAATAAAAAAAGATACATATTTTACTGTATTTACATGCAGATGTGGCTTGGCAAGTGTATTAAAATGAAATGTATAATGTGTCATTCTACAGATGAGGTGTTACTTTAAAGGGACCTGTCACCGGTATGACAAGTGCCTTTTATGTATTTCACTTTGAGAGCTGCAAATTAAAAAAGAAAACCCAGAAACCATAGTATTTTCCTCCCACTGCGGCATGTCCCCCCCCCGTCCCAGTAGAGGATATTTATATTATTGTTGAGTATAAGCCTGCAAAGTTGCCATGCAAGGAAAACAATATAGTCAAACCAAAATGATCAGCCCCTTCACCCTTTAAGGATGCCCAACTTCTTTCATATAAAATTCCCTGTGGAAGCCTTTCCCACAGGAAGTAATGAGTTGCGTACAACCAGGGTTGCCGACTTTTGGTTTCTCCCTTTAGGCAACACNGGGTGGAGCTTGGGTGTGTGTTTTATGTAAATCATGCAAAAAGCCACGCCTACGGAATTTACTATGAATGGGCAGGGCTTGCTGTAAACAAGCCCCACCCATTCGGGTCTAGAGGCACTGCCTCAGCCCAGGTCCTGGGGGATTTGCAGACTATGGAAGAAATTCGAGTTTTAAGGAAATTCTGAAAGAGTCAGCAACACAAAGTACAGCTAATGCCCAATTTGGAAGGGAGAGATTTCAATTGTACAGGATTACATGTCCAATCCATCCTCATTTTCTTAACATCCCTATTTCATGTTGGCACAGTACGCATGTAATAGGTATCACTGGCTGGCAGATTACTGAGGTGTATGTGACTGTATTTCAGTCATAAAGATTTGCAGAATGCCCTCTGCTACCCACTGAATGGTGCTCCTTTGTGGGGCAGGGGGATAAATGGGCCCCTTACCCTCTCCCCTAGTTACACCCATGGCATAGCTGATTTCTGGCAGTNCATGATGGGCCCTGGGCTGCCCAGATGGTTCAGTGGATAGCACTCATGCCTAACAAGGCTGATGTTGTGAGTTCCTGTCAAGACCTTATCTGTGTGGAGCTTGAGTGTGTGTCTTCTCCATTTTCCTCCCACACCCCACAATAGACACCNTGGTAGGATAATTGGCCCCAGTCTATGGATACATTTCCCCAATATCCTTTAAAATGTAATTTTGCGGGCAGGGCCCCACTTTCCCCATCTGTATTCCTCATTGTATGGTGCTGTTAGCATTGATAATAAATAATAGTTTGGCCTCCAGGAAATACAGTGCAAGGCTATTTAATATTCTCCCAGCAGTTGTGACCCTGTGAACAGCACAGTCAACAAAGTCTTGTGCTGTTGTGGAATGTGTCACAAACTGTATATACCAATATCATCACACGCATTCTATCTGTCTGACTCCATATATCCTTTTAAGGCTTGTTATATAAACCTGAGCATGACTTCCTATATCTCAAATGAGACATATTTATCTGGTATTTAGATATATATTTTTTTGTGCCTGCATCAAAAATGTTGTAAAACATGGCTTGTTTCTAGCTCTGAAATATTCCCCCCCTTGGATATGACACCTTCCTGCAGGATAATGATTGATCAATCTGGAAACAGGCTCCCACTTTCCCCATATATGACTCACGGCTAAAGAATTCACTAAGTAGTATGCATGTAGACTTAATGATTTACAATGCAGCTCTGCAGCCGTCCTGGAGGCGGATAGAAAACTACATTCATAGGATTGAGCAAGAGGTTATAACCGATGTGCAATGCAAAAAAAGACACTGGCACTGGTACAGCCAGTCCAGGGTTTATCCAGGGTATATGCAGGAGTTCAGGGCCAGGTACAGCAACTTTGCAGGGCTTCAGCCAATACAGTTAGAAGGGGGCTCCCGCCGCTGGTAATCCTTACCTCCACGCCAACCCACCACTGCCTCTGTCCATAGCCAATCAGGACTCATGCATCCAAACTTAGTGTCCTGATTGGTCATGTTTCACGACCAACATGAGCCCCTTCTTGTGATTGGCCATGAGTAGTGGCCAATCAGGAGCCCACGGTCAAAAAGGGGGTCCTCTAGCGAGTCCCAGTCTATCAAGTCAATCAGGGGCTCTTGTTTGGCTGCGACTTCTGGCCGATCAGGAGCAGGAGCTGCATATATGGCCAATGCCTAAGGCCACCTATGGCTGTGTGTTTCCAGCCTTCCAATATTTCCCCCAGCCTTCTAATATTCACAATGTATTCCTATTGTCTGCAGTGCAGTTACTTGCCAACTCCCCTAGAATGTCTGGAAGTCTTTAGAAACTTGACAAGTGCCCCTGGGAGAGCTAGCTGCATTCCCGCATCCACCTCATAAATGTCATCAGACAATGTCCCTAATGCTTTGAGATGTCACTTGATGACAATGTGGGGGGACTTGATGGCTTGATTCGCGGCATCAAGCCCCTGGAGGCTGTTAATTGTTTCTCCCATCTGGGAGGCTAGCAATAATGATATGTGTGTATAGCAGTGTCCATAGAGTGCATGGGAATGAATAGCACAGCAGTAACATTGCCGGTCATGTTACTGGGGCAATGTCATAATATGACACCATAGAAAGCACAATCAAAATAATTTTAGACATAACCCATCCTTATTTCTTTTGAATAGATTGGTACCGCGTTGAGTAAAATGACTGTAGATCCAAAGTAAGGTGGAGGGGTGTGAGTTTGGATGGAGGGGTACATGCACCAAGACATTCCCTCTATCTGGAGAGTGTGTAGTTTGCAATATGCACAGATAGCTATCAGCGACACACAGTCACATTACATTTATTAACAGCAGCAGTTGACAGCTTAGAGCTATCCCCTTTTCTCAGTGGTAACCTCNCCCTCAGCACTGTACTTACTCCACAGAACTGGGTGCCCTACTGTTAAGCTGGGCACACACGGTAAGATAAATTGTTCCAATTTAAGGATTTTTTCAAGAGTGGGCCATGTTGAATTGCAGGGGAGGCAAATTGAATTAATTGCAATTAGGACTACAGGTGACAGATGCTGGTTCCTAGCACAAGTGTAATAACAGTGTAACAGTAACACTGGTCAGTATCTCTGTGCAAAATGGAAAAATAAAGCATTTTCCCTGCATGCAAACACTGACATTCATTTAACCTCCCCTGCAATTCAACATGGTTTTTCCCACTCTTGAAAAAATCCATAAATTGGAACAATTTATCTTACCGTGTGTGCCCAGCTTTAGACTTATGCAATGCCCAGGGGTGTAATTAGGCTCCATCCCTATGATCTGTTGACTTCTTCCCTGGGATTGAGGCTCTACTACAGCTCCCTGGCACCATGGACTAGCCTGTGGACACCCGATAGGGGGGCAGAAGGCTCCCCATACATAAGTAGGGGGCTTAAGACTGGATACATTTGGATGGGGTAGAAGGCTGGACACATGTGGAGGGGGCAGAATTATAGGCACACATGAAGGGAACACGTTGGGGGCTGTAACATTCTTTTGCTCAGGGCACCATTAATCCACGATACACCTCTAGCTACGCCGCCTAACAGCCTGCATAACATCACATAATAGCTAGAATCTGATTGCTGCTGTGTGTAACATCTCCACATTTCCCTGGGTATCACTATTGTCAGCTTAAACATTTGAATTGAACCGACACTCCTTGACACAGAGCACAAGCTGTAAGTCTTTCCATATGTTCCAGATAACAGCACTCTATGCAGCATCTCAGTGAACATAGCAACAAAGCAGAAACATGTGGACGGTCTCTCAATGCGTATACCATAGATCTCCATAATACACCAGGGAGTGAGACTCAGACACAGAAATGATTTATTGATGCTCAGCTGCCTGCAGCATGCAAACAGTATTTCATTGGCGATACATACAGGACAACGAATAAACAGGTTACTGTTTTGGTTATTGCACCTCATAATATCGCTCACTAACTGCACTGATTACAGGCAGACAGGACTTCTCTGGCAGAAGGTATCTGGGTTCCCTCGAGGAGGAGAGAAATGCCCCCTAAGCATACATCCCAACATTTAGGCTGCTGAAAATGGGACAAATAATTCTCACCTTTTTCTACAGTGAAAAATATACTTTTAAATTATAAAAACTCAATTCCATCTAGTTTGTCCACTTATTTAAACAAACTGTTAGGTGGGCGGGACATTGGAACAATCACCCAAAAGCAGAAATCAAATGTACCTACCTGGGAGAAACCAAATGCAGTATAGGAGGTGGTACACAAACAAGTCCATTTTGTATGGATGGGCGGGACTTGCCATAATTCAGTCCTGTCCATTCTGTGTAACGATTAGGGCTGCAGCCCTGGTTCCGAGAGAGGTGACAAATATACAGGGAGAATTGCCCGAAATGTTCCAGTCTATTAATCTATTATTATATTATATTCATATATTAATACATACAATACAGTACAGGAACAGTAACCTAATATGCTTTATTATGATAGATAGATAGATAGATAGATAGATAGATAGATAGATAGATAGACAGACAGATAGAGGGAGGCCCCCTTGCTAGAAATGTGTTGACAATACTACACATTGCCAATAAAATATAGCAGATTACATTTTTGGTGCTTGGCTTGTGAATTGATATAAACAGTGTTGTGGGAGTTTTGTAATAAGCAAAGCAGAACTAAAACAGGAACCATATGTTTAGGGGTCTTGTGGATAATTTCACCCAAGTCTAATGCAATATCAGTAGAGATAATGGCATCCTATCACAATCAGTGTTACTTTAACCAGGAAATGACTGACATATTTATCAGGATAAATTACTGCAAATATGCATATATATGAGGCATAAAAACCATACAAACATTTAGATCATACTACAAATTTCTTAACACATTTTTCTGAATAGCATATAACTGTATATAAGTTTGTGGAGTTGATGGTGCCAGAGGACCAGATCCAGACTTACTTACTTATGAACCTACAAGCGTAAAGTTACAAGTGGGCAAATTAATGATCATGAAATTAACCTCCCCTGCAATTCTTCATTGATTTGCCCATTTGTAAGTTTACACTCATAAGTTCTTTAGCTGGTAAGTCTTCATCTGGCCCAGACTGTGAAGTTGCCTTCTCTGAAAAAAACTAAATAGAAAATGTTTTGAATGTATTCCTAGGTTGGCAGGAGTTCTCTGGTTGATTATTCCTACTTCAGTCATTTTTGCTGTTGGGTGTACCTGGGTTACAGAAATCTTCTGGTTGACTGTTCTTGGGTTACAGAAGTAGGTGCTTCAGGGTTGTCAGGAGTCTTCCTTGATTAGCAGAAGTCCTCTGGTTGGGTATTTCTAGGTTAGCAGAAGTCCTCTGGTTTGGTATTTCTAGGTTAGCAGAAGTCCTCTGGTTGTATGATTCTAGGTTAGCAGAAGTCCTCTGGTTGGGTATTTCTAGGTTAGCAGAAGTCCTCTGGTTNCTGGTTGGGTATTTCTAGGTTAGCAGAAGTCCTCTGGTTGGGTATTTCTAGGTTAGCAGAAGTCCTCTGGTTGGGTATTTCTAGGTTAGCAGAAGACCTCTGGTTGGGTCTCCTTTAGTTAGAAGAAGTCCTCTGCTTGTATTTTTCTAGGTTAGCAGAAGTCTTTTGGTTGGGTGTTGTTAGGGTAGAAGGAGTCACATTTATATTTGCATCCTAGGCATTGAGGGGAATCAGACAATTGCTTTTACTTGTGTCTTTTAGAACATGTTTGAGCTCTCCTTACATGGCCTATATATGAATTACCAGAATCTATAAAATTATGTTTTTACTAAACTAGGCAAGAGCATGTATATGTGAAAGCACATTAGTCACATGATACCAGCATGGCACTTCTATAACTGGAAGATAGGGCTCCAATATTTATAACTGTGATACAATATCAATTCACGCACCTTGTTTAAGCCCACACAAAACAACAGTAACACTGTGAAAAGTGCTGTTCACATTTATTAATATAAATCTAACTATAGTGTATAATGTGGAAAAACACTAATAAAACTAACTTAAAGGCAGATGTTTACAGGGGCTCCCTACATCAAACTCACCATACCAAAGCATGGTAGAAGCTCTTCTTGGTTTTGTAATGTCTGATGATTAATGAACCATAAGTGTTTAAGTAGGGATGGGATTGCTCATGAAAACAGGATGCAGAGCGGGGCCCCATAACTCGAGCACCCCCAGGGCCCATGGCAGTTTTCATTCAGCTATGGATGAATGATGGTTTACCTCACTTCCCTGTCACACAAAAGCTCAGCTTCCCCCTGCTGTGTGTTCTGCTCCCACTTTGTAGCCTGCCCAGAAAAACACATGAGGTAAGGGCTGAGGAAATCTTGCTGCTGGAGTCACATCTGATGGGTTTAGATGAACAATCTTTAACTCTTTCTATGCTTACCCTGCTTGTCCAGAGTCTCCTTGGTTTCTCTTTAGCCAAGTTGTGACTTGTTAAAGCCTCATACTATTCAAGTCATAATGGTTATCACCTTTCTGAAATTCCATCTTATTATACTGTATAGCGCGCTTACAAAACATGTCGGAGAGCAAATAGCTACCATCACATAGACTTTCTGCAGATGTAAAATGGTGTCGGGCCAGATATCTGGATCAGTATGTCGACATGCTTTACTGAACATTGTAATGGCAAGCCACAATCACATATGAGCTGCCAAGAGAAATTTTGGGTCCTGGTACAGCAACTTCTGCCCCTCTTCCCTCCAATTGTTGACTATTATTGTTATAAGTGTGTGTGGGGTGTGTGGAAGGGGTTTTAAACCATTGGGGGGGTGTGCTTTCTTTAGGACATGACTAATAGGTGAAGAGCACTAGCACACCTTTTATACTTTCTTTACCTTTTACACACACACATTGCATTCCATGCATTCTGCCTATCTCTCACACATACACATGTAGTGCACCCCATAATACATTCTTTCTAGCTTTCTCACATAAACAGTACACTCCATAATACATTCTTACTAGCTTTCTCATATAAGCAGTACACACCATAATACATTCTCCCTTCCTCTCTCACACACCATGCACCTCATANTACATGCTCTCTACCCCTCTCTCTCACACAAACACATGTAGTACACTCCAAAATACATTCTTTCTACCCCCCCTCTCTCACACACACGCGCACACACACAATAATGTGAATTACAAATCTGAAAGTTTTGCATACAGAGAGCAATGAAATTCCTTAACCATTGGTAGGCATCGTCAGGTGGGATGGTTAACCAATAGGGCGGAAGGATAGAGGCAGGTGGTGGGAGGAGGGATAGGTAGGTATATATGTGCAGAGCACATGGGGTATCGCTATTGCATTTCACTTGCCTTTTTCCTTTCAGACAGGGCACAGTGTGGCGGCAGTAGTGGAGGTCAGAATTTAGATGTTGGCGCGGTTTCTGGAAAGTCAGTTTGTGGTCGAGGTTTATTTAGCAGTTGTTAGTTCAAATTAGGAGCGAGTCTTGTTATGTTATAGACAGCCCATCGGTTAACTTAGGGGCTTGTCTTGTTTCTTATCCTGTTTTTAGCTTAGATTTAGATGTTAATGACCACTGTTTTTGTGCCTGGGTTATATTTAGTAATCTAATAATAATTAATGGACCTCTGATGCCCACTACTGTGGCCACCTTATCATCCCACTCTAAATTCTATAGTCTCAAATCAACAATTAGACCCAATTTCAATTAAATAAACTGTCCCCCCTTTTTAATCGCATATCTCCAAATATTTATTCGTCTCCAATTATTTGTCTCTGTATATTTTGTAAGAAGGGGTAAAGTAGAAAGTCTGTATCTCAGTCATTTGGAAATTATATGTGGTTGCCCCATATCTGGATCTAACGGACAATGTCCCGTGTCTGGATCCAGTCCTTCCAATTGTGATATCCACTGCTTCTTCCAATAATAAGAAATACCTCTGGGTTTGATGCTGTGGGAATTGACTCTTATAATAGCATATTTCCAAATTATGCATCACCTTACTTAAAACAGGTGCAAATATGCAATCTTGACTAACCAACTATTACATCTATAGAGAGTGGGGAGAAATACACTGCATTTACCTGCACTGCTGAGGTAACCTGTATGTATGTGCTCAGTAAATTTTATTACTCTAATTAGACAAGCAAGTTTCTAAGCATATGTCCCCATAAAACTTACTGCAATGGACACCGTGTAACAATTCTCTGGCCATGTTGTTCCTGTAATTGGGAAGTCAGCAGCTGGTCGGAAGCTATAATTTTGTGGCTATTTTTGATAGCTGTCCACAGAATGGTTATTTAAAGCAAAGGTTATGCCACAGAATACAGACCCATTATCCCAGACTTTTCTATTTTATTTCTATTCTGTACTCATTCAAGAGGTCTCAGAGGTCCATTTTGAAAGCTTACAAGAAGGCATACAGTATGTGGTGATTATGTTATGTGCCAGAAAGACTTCATATATTGTAATGTACTCCTGCTGGTCATACATCAAATTCATCACAACCACACAAAAAGGAAAAGAAAACACAATATGNTAATTTTGCAGGGACCCTGCAACTCCTGTTCTGCCACCACAAAGGATTTGGGTCTTAACATGTGACTCTTACCACAGATGAGGGAACTTGAAGACTCCCCACACCAAAGGCTGAGTGGCAGCTCTTACTGCTTTTGTGCCAGGCTACATGCAATGACTGGTCGCATTACATTACAGATGCCCATGTCCTGCAATTATGGAAAGCTTGGGAGAAAAAATAACTCTTAAAAGTTTTTGGTGGCATCTAAGCAACCATTCTCATAGTCATGTCATCTCACATTGTGCCACAGTGGGCAATCCTGACCTGTAAGATGCACTAATAACCCCTAATGTTAAATATTCTACTACAGAATTTCTTTCTCCATTATGTGCAGGTGATCCAGACATTATCAAACCCTCCAATTTAACCCGTTTCTACATGTGCTCTGTTCCTGAGCTTACATCAATCAGTTACTATGGTAAACCCCTGTGTATTAGACAATAAGTTACTATGTTAACCACCTGTGTGTAAGACAATCAGTTACTATGGTAACCACCTGTGTGTAAGACAATCAGTTATTATGGTAACCAGGGCTCGAAGTGGGGATTCTATAGTGCCGGTATGGCGCTAAGCCCCGCCCCTTAAATAAGCCCTGCCCCCTCAGGACCCGCCGTTTTTTCAAGTAATATTCCCCCCTCCAGTGCGGAGCTTAGAAAAGGGGGCGTGGCTTCGCGTGGCTTCGCGGGAGGGTCTGTATTATAAAGTGGTTGTCTGTACGTGTGTAGTAGTAGAACTTGTGTGGAAAGTGTTATAAAGCTAGACAACTTTTTTAATACTGTTTTTTTTTTTATTCCTAGGATATCCCTGGAATAATGAAAGCATTACTCCTTTTGTGTGCCTGTGCGGCCCTCTGCAATGCGCTGCCTTTTGAACAGAGAGGATTCTGGGACTTTTCCATGGACGATGGGTTATCAATGATGAAAGATGAAGCGGCTGAGGATGGTTCAGGATTTACAACAGTACCTAAGGTCTCCTTTCCCACAGTCCGCCCAACAATGCCATCATTCGACACGTGTCCATTTGGTTGTCAGTGCCATTTGCGTGTGGTACAGTGTTCTGACCTGGGTAAGTTTATATTTTTAAATACAGACCTTTCATAGTGAGTATGAGCAGCAACAACACAACATTAACTTATCCATTCCGGCTGGGAACAACTAGATCGCAGCAAATTGTCACATTTAATTAAATTTAATATAAAAACCTTTATCTCCTACCAAAAAACTGGGATAACTTATTGACTCGAGTATAAGCCTCCCTCATGTATGTCTATCTGTCACCCCTGTGAAAGGCTCATGTCACTCATATCACTGATGGATCATTGCCCCCATAGGACTGCATCGACTCTTGTCTCTATGTCCCAGCTCCTATNGGTCTACCCATATATGTCTCTATTGCCCCCTTGTTCCCTGCATGTGCAGGGTTAAGATTAGGCATATAAGGCAATGTAAAGCTCTGTGCCATGCTGTAACCTATACAGCACACTTTCATGCCTGTGCCAGCTCTGTGGACTCGGTGTGGTGGGAGAGTGGTACTCTCTTCCTCGTTTACTTATCTCCATCCTAGTGAGTATTCAGTCCCGTAATAGAAGCCCTTCGCGCTTTTTCCCGTCTTCGTGCTGGATTGAATCGACCCCAAAGAGCTGGCTGATCAATGTGATTGGGATTCGGCTATGTAGACTGATAACTAGGAACACTCATAGAAACACACCATCCACCACCATAATACTGAATATACCCGAGTATAAGCTGAGGGGGGCGCATTCAGCACATAAAAATATGGTTATAAACTCAGCTTACACTCGAGTATATACAGTATATAAGGGCATTGTTTGGCGGTAACTAACTGGAGACCTGTAAAAGAAATTAGTCTGACAACCCCTGGCCTAGATTAACTAGACTTGGGAAAAGATAAATTGGAGATGTTGCCCATAGCAACCAATCAGATCCTAGAACTTTCCTTTATTATTGGGTGCTCTGGGCAGCATCTCCGCTCTCCCTTTTCCAGAGTTTAGTAAATATAGTCCATGGAATCCAGACAGTTCCGCTGTGGTGGACTAAGACCCCCCCAGTCCTAAATGAAAACACCATATTTCCCAGCACATTCTGTCAGGAAGATGCTTAGTTTGCATTGCCTATAATCCCCATTTGCAGCTGAGCAGTGGAAAGGCTAACAACCCCTCCTCACAGGCAGAATAAACATTCAGCCATATGTACATAGTCAGGATTTTATTCTACTGAAGGCATTAAGGAACAGCTGCCTTGCTATGGACAGGCAGAGGAATATATTGGTGTGGATTCCTTCAATCAGATAAAATGTTCAGACAACCGGTGTTTGGGGTCCCATTAGAAAGCATCTTACTTCCCCACGCGGGCGGAAAGCGCCTATGATATATGTTATCGGAATGTTTATGGAAGTTATGATTGGCTGCTGAGAGACTGGAATGTTAAAATGCTGTAACATAGAAAAAATCGCCCTTTCCTGTGGAATGGCCCCTTTGGNAATAATCTAACAATGATGCCTGATTATAAGTTAGTAAACTGAGTCATGAGGTCTGAATTAGACAGCAGAAAGAATTAGACTGTAAGAGAGAGCAATCAGAGAATATTATTTCTCATTATCTAGTTAATGGTTGGAATAATCTTCCATTACTGTAGAGTGTGAGACAGAAAGTGAGAGAGATAGAGAGAGTGATACAGAAAGTAAGTGAGATAGAGAGGGGGAGAGAGAGGGATGGTGGGTATGCGAAAGAAAAGAGGCAGAGGGAAAGAGGGACAAGAGAGCAAAGGAAGGTGAATGGAAAAATAAGAGCGAAAGGAAAAAGAGAAGAGGGGAGAAAGAGAGGGGGGCAGAGGTGGGAAAGATAGGGAAAGAGGGTTGGGGGACAGGAGGTCAGTAGAAGTAAGAAACGGAGATGTGGGGAAAACAGACTGAGAGGTGTGCCAAAGAGGGAAAAGTGAGAGCGGAAGATGGAGAGGAGACATAAAGTGGTGGGGGATAGAGAGAGGTGGGGGATAGAAAAATATAGAGAGGTGAGGGAGAAGTGGAGAAGAGAGAGTTAGAGAGAGGTGGGAGAGAGAACATTAAACACAGGTTATAGAGAATTAGAGAGAGATTCGGAAAAGAGTATTAGGGAGAGGTGATAGAGAATTAGAGAGAAGTGGGGAAGAGAGAATTAGGGAGAGGTGTGTATGGTGGGGGATACGGAGAAGGGAAGTGAAGGAGAGAGAAGGGAGGTATGGGAGAGTGTTACAGAGAGGTGGTGGAGTAAAAGAGTGGAGAGGATAAATGAGAGTGAATGATGGAGACTTAAGTAGCGGGGGATAGAGAGAGGTGGGAGAGTGAGAGAGAGGTGGGGAGAGAGAAGTAGAGAGAGGTGGGAGAGAGTGAGACAGTTGGAGAGAGAGTGAGTTAGAGAGAGGTATAAGAATAGATAGAGAGGGGGGGGAATTAAGGATGGAAGAGAGAGAGAACAGGGAGAGAAAGACAGTAGCATGTTTAGCATTTACTTTCTTTCTCTGTTCTATGAAGCAATAAGAATGTTAAAATACACCAGAGAAATCAGTCATTACAGTACAGTCCGCTGTCCACATTTTTCTTGCTGNGACCAACTTGACTTTAATTTTAAGGAGCTCTTGATTGCTATCAGATGGTGATTCCATATTAAAGTCCCACTAACAGGGTCCCGGTGGTCAGATCCTGTCTCATGCACCGAACGGATGTTGTACATTCCAGGTACAAATAGCGCCAATAAAACATCTACCCTTTGGTATAAATTTAAGAATTACAGATTNCGTATCGCTTTACAATTCAACAATCATTGGGTGGTAACAGACAGAATGGGTGGGGAAGAGGGCCCTGCCTGCAANCTTTCCACAGATTGTGGATTGATACATGGGGGTAAGTGATATTTAGTGTTTGTGTGGTTTTCAAATAGAAAGTTCAATTTATGATGTAAGTAGGGTAGAAAAATGTTAAGTGGGTTGAAGTAATTGGTAAGCTTGTCTGAACAGGTTTGTTGTAAGGCAGCAATTAAAAGTTTGGAGAGNAGAGGATAGTTCTAACGGGCTAGAAAGGTTATAATGTCGAAGAGAGAGTTGTAGATCCTGTGAAGATCTGAGAGAACGAGCTGGGATATATCTTGACATGATTGAGGATAG
>JABWIB010003982.1:27219-37294 GCA_016617825.1 Platyplectrum ornatum
AAAAAAAAATCGGTTGGTTCTAAAGTGGATGTTAAATGGCAGGATTATTGCAAGTGCCCATACAATGAACGATTTTTTACCTAAAAAACGATTTAAGATTTAAGCAGATCAAAAGATCGAAAATTGGTTGATGGCCATTTTTGAACGATATCAGCCGATCGTTTGAAAAAATCGCTCCCATTTTTCGGAAAATCGTACAGNGTATGGCCAGCTTACGTCTTTATTAATTTTAATTAAAAATAACATGGTAGTTACATAATGTAATATGCAAAGTATTNAACTTGAAAAGAGGTAAATGAATAAATGGAAAGTGGTTTAAAATAAATGGATCAGTGATCGCCTTAATTACTNCATTTATATCATCCAGTTTATTTAGCGCCTATTATACATCAGTCCCTCGTCACCAGTATAAGTTTCTTTAATGATTATTCAAATAATATCTGTGGATAAGGAGTACATAAGTGAAAAGTCCCTATTTAATGGTAAAATTCATAACAACTGGATAGTCCCGTCTTGGGACATTACATAAGGCGAATTCTGATATAGTGGAGAATAAATTATCCACTTCTTTTAAGCACCATATGTCACTGTATAAGGGAGGCAAATAAGGCTGTTTTACACTAGGCCAGCNACATACCTCTCTCTTGATCTATTAATATGCCCTATGCTAATCTGAATGTGCAGGAGTCTTACTCAGGCTGACATCAGACTTGCCCTCTGTGGAGAACAGACGATTAATTGTGGTTTTTGCAAACTTTTCCACCCTCTCCATGTACCCCCAGACTGTGGTCCAGTCTAATGTTACAAATGCCACTGATTGATTTACCCTTATAGAAACTTTTCCTCTAACATGATCTGGACAGAATTAACAATTGGGGTTAATAAGCCCCATTGTTAAAAGGAGGCGATAGTATGATTAAGTCACCCACATATAATAGACCAGCATACACAATAGAGGACACACCCTTTCATCATTTTCAGCCCCAGGCCCAGCGGCATGGACCACTGATTTGTACAGGTCACTAAAGGCTGAGGTGTAGCAACGTAGGCTCTGCTATCCTCTGCCATTTCCACATGAGAGAGGTAAGTAAAAAGGAGGTCGCTCCCCTCTCCCGCAAATTCGCACGGGCCTGGATCCTGGCCATAGATGTTAAAAAAAAACACACAAAACCCCCAAACGCTTTATATGTACCTGTATTTTCATACGGATGGAATGACAGTTTCTATTTTTTTACATAAGTCCCTTGGAGCAAAATGCTTTACATGTGGATGATAGATACGGTTTAATGAAGATATTCATGTAAAAAGGCCAAGTTATACTTATCTCATGTAATTTACATCAAGGGAAACTCAAGATTCCTTAGGGATGCCTTCCTGCCAGAGTATCTGTGGAATGTCTGCTTTCCCCTCAAGTTGCTTGTATGAGATCAGGGGTTTCCTCTTGACAATGATACATCACAGGGGGTTTGCAAGTAAACAGCTCATCAAACATTTGAGTTTATATAGACTGCCAAAGTAAATAAAAGTTGTGAATTTTATTTATTTTTTACTAAATTGACCGAATCTTATTTTTTTTATATCAATGGGCTGTATGTTCACAGATTTTTCCATTCCTAAATTACGANGGTATTTATTTCTTTCACTTCCATCATAAAGGCAAAAAAATTCACATTATGACCATCTCCACAAGCACAAGGAAGTCACTCCCCCGAGGACAGGAAACTGATCACGCGTACACCAGATCCATAATAGTGCGTGTATGCATGTGGGGACCATGTGCATATGTGAGGTACGATGTCAATTGTACAGTAAGACTTGGCCCTTACGTACAATTCAGACTACCACACAACCTTGCTTTTAAACAATAGTGGTGCAGAAGTATTAAGGTAATATTGGCAGAGCGTTCTTTCTCCATATGGAGGGAAATCAGCATCTCCTAGTTAACCAAAGTCAGGTTCACTGCATGGAGACAAATCCGCATGGAGCACTTATGGTAGATTTCCATTTGCGTTTGAGGGTTAAGTTTGGTGTTTGAGTTGCCAATTTTTGGTTTCTTTTCCCGGCAACATGGGGATGGAGTAGAGGGCGTGATTTTAGGTAACTCATATGTTTAATAAGAACGATCAGGGCTTTACATTACATTAAATCACTGCTCCAGTCCAAGTCCCGCAAAGTTTTACTAACTTTCCCGAGAANTGCATGAAATTCTGGGAAAGTCAGCAATCCTGGGTTAAGAAAAAATGCAGCAATCTAAAAGGGTTGGAAATGTTTGTTTAAAGTTAGTCAATTGATTTATTTTCCACTCTCTTGCTGTAATTTTTATACAAGCTTTAAATGCTCCAGTGAGGCCTGAAAACTGTACACTCAATGACAACCCTCTAGTAAAGGTAAAATAAATGATAGGAGACCAGATGCGGGATAAGAGAACATACTTTAAAGCAGCTGTTCTGTATTTCCCTACTCATTGTCATTACCTTTTATTACAAATTCTCTGTTCTATGTAATAATTTCCAGTATGTGCCAGGCAGAGGTGGTAATGAAAACCAAAGTGGTCCATGTGTTTCCCAAGTGAGGAGAAGCAGAGCATGGGAAAGGAAAGATACATACCCTATGGGAGGAACCATGTGGTAAACGCTAGTGAATTAACCAAGAGAAGCCAAAAGTGCCGGGTGATGATATGTCCCAGAAACATATTACTACAATCTGACTGATGGGGGAGTACTAGGAATGAGCTGACATGGAAATAAACATGTCAATACGCATTACATAAGTGAGGAGCAAATGCCTTACATTGTCCAAGCATGTTTACATTAGAAAAGAGGCGTCTAAGAGGAGGTATGATTACTATATACAAATACATCAGGGGTCAGTGCTGAGCACTTTCCCCAAGAACATTTCACCCCAAGGACTGTACACAAGTCACCCGCTAAGGTTAGAGGAAAGAAAGTTTTACAAGCAGGGGAAAGGTTCTTTACAGTAAGAGCANTCAAGATGTGGATTTTACTGCCAGGGAAGGCAGTAGATATATTTAAGAACGGCTTTGACAAATGTTTAAAGGNAAAAGGTATCCAGGGTTACCTTAGTTAGGAGGGACCTTTTTCATATTGAACCAGATTGGCTGTTGCTTCAGCTGGATCAACTTCGATCAACTAAGATTTGGATCCAGAATAGGCTGAGCTTGATGGACTGGACTTTAACGAACATTTACTAAGCAGTGAGATTCAAAAGTGGGATGTTGCTCATAGCAACCAATCAGATTCTTATATTCTCCATTATGTATGTATACACCCCCACTTCGAGCCCTGCTATTGTACTGAAATACAATACAATTCAAAACACTCATTATCCTAAAAGCTCCAGCTCATCTCTATATTCACTGTTCACGTTATGTTCTAATTTTGCAAAAACTTTGACATAGCAATATGTACTGATGCAACTAATCTGAAAAAAGAAAACTTTTTATTGAGTTCATAGACAGTGTGATCAGACAGATTTGCATTTACAATACATCAGAACACAGGATTAACAACAGAACACTCCAGAGTCAAGAGAGGAGATTACCCAGACAGGTCAATATTTAAACCACAGTATCACGCATAGAGTACAGTCTAAGTACCTTTATTTGCCACTTACCTGTCTGTCTGAATTAGGATTGTTAAAAACCTGCAAGCAATGGAATGGTCACAATAATTATAGCAGAAGTGTATTTTAGTATCAGTGTGTACTGAAATCGTGGTAAGAGGTGACTATAAGTTTTTTGTTTTTCTGTACAGGATGGGTTCCATACAATGAGTATAGTCAGTATGGAAGTATTTAAATAGCACAATAAGATCTTACATACAGTCCATATTTTTTCCCATGATCCTCAGTAATGGCAACAAAAAGTTAAAAGCTAACTTGGAGATTCAGACGTCTGTCCATTTGATGGCGGTGGTCTCCCTCACTCATGGTAACCTGGTTCATGCAGGCAGGGCCACCAAGAGACATTCTGGGCCCCATTACAACAACTTCATGAACCACCCATAGCTGATTATTAAAGATAATTCAGTAAAGCAGGTATGTCCAAATCATTGGGGTGTGGCTATGTCTTCAGTTGTCCACTCACCAACCAATCACGTTAATGAGCTTAAATATATTTTACTTACCTTTGCTGTCTTATTCTCGAATCTCTCTCCTGTGAATTATGCTGACATGTCACACTGGATGTATCTGCAAGTCCTAACTGATAGCGACAATGCTTCGGTTTGTTATACAGGCTTCTGGGGAACCTGCACAGCCCAATGGAAGATAGTCACTGTCAGCCAGGACTAAGAAAAGGATATCTCCCTCCCCTTTAGAAGATACATGTGTAACAGCAGTGGGCATATAAAGTATAACCTAAACCTATAAACTTTATTAGGAACATCTAACACTGAGAGAAATAGGAAAAACACATGTCTCAGGAGGTGCACCATGTTGTTTAGATTGGATGTAAGCACAGCAGGTTGTTATTCCTCTTCTAATAGAAGGCAAACAGCAAAACTAATGATATTTGCCATTACCAAAGTCAATCTTTACCCATCAGGAAGTTACTGTATACACACACATGGAAGCCAGACTTTTAAGTTATACAGTCTTTTGAACACTGTTTGTCCTGTTTTAGGTCTGACAAGTGTACCCAAAAACATTCCAAAGGACACCACCCTCTTGGATCTGCAGAACAACAAGATCACAGAAATAAAGAAAGACGACTTTAAGGGACTTACCAGCCTATATGTGAGAAACTCTTCATTTTACTCCTTCTGTAGCAGTGCAACAGTTCAATTACAGTATTTCAATACAGATGTATCACTGCTAAATCTAATAGCTAATAGTATAAAGCATGTAGCCACTCATAATTATTGGTAATGTGTGTAACGCTGCACATTTGTTCTTCATGCCCCATAGAGTTTCAACTAAAGGCTAGATTTACAAAACTGCGGATTAGGAAAAGTGAACCATTGGTTGACCATGACGAATTTGGCCATGACTTCCGATGAACGCTTGAATGCTGTGTACCTTCTTCTTCATATGATTTAGTTAATTCAGATTTAAGTGATTACACTTTATATTTTATACATGGATTAAAGATTTCCCTATTATGGAACTCTTGTAGATGACCAGATAAAAGTTGAAATAGTTTTAAATTGAACTGACCAACTAGTGGCTCTCCACGAACTCAGCATGAACGTTTAGTTGTACTGTCAATCTGTGCTACATTAAGCATGTATGTTTAATTCCTTATCTTGCTTTGTCCAACACTACATTTCATTAAAGTGAGAGCACCAGTTCTCCTGGCTTATATGTAATATCAGTTCAGGGAAGATTACAATGCTGTACCAGAGATTTAATGCACAATGATATAATCACATAATGATAAAAAGGTCCACCAATATCGGTCGGTTAAATAACTGTGTCCCTTTTTAATCCATCCAGGCTCTAGTATTGGTGAATAACAAAATCTCCAAAGTTAACGAGAAGGCATTTGAGCCTCTGCAAAAGCTTCAAAAGTTGTACATCTCGAAAAACAGTCTGGAAGAGATTCCCAAGAATTTGCCCAAGTCCTTGGTGGAGCTACGCATCCATGAAAACAATATTAAGAAGATTCCTAAGGATGTCTTCAATGGACTCAAAAACATGAACTGCATTGGTAAGTCTGACCAACTCATACTTGCCAACTCTCCATACTGTCTGACAGACTACATCATTTTATTGGAATACCATATGGCTTGTCTACATTAGCATTACTCAACCATGTAATCTATGTGACAGATGTTGCGCAATGTCCTAGTTCTGTGGTTTGCAACATTTTTTTGGTGTGTACCAGTTACCCATTATGGAATACAGACAGTATCACTGACCAATCACATTCTGTCCCCATTAGCGTCTCCTTAATTCTTTTATTTACCTACATCACTCTCTTTACACTACTCTGGTATTAGTAGTCATGTACCACCAGTTACTGCCGACTTTTATGAATGAAAAAAAAAAAAAGATAAATCTTTAAAAAAAACTTCTTTATTTTTATTTAAAACAATAGCTTTTACCTCTGCAACTGGCTGTAGAGGATGTTTTAAATTATATAGTAGGGGCAGAGTATGGGAGGTATTTAAGACTTCTGTGTGGCTCAGCAGTAGTGCTGATCCATGGAGGAACTTAAGGCTGCCCTACTGCTTCAGTACAACACGGATGACCCTTGTCAACCAACCAACACACACACACACACACATGCTGCCTAAAAGAATAGATACAGATTATTCCGGAAATTGGGATCATATAATCAGGGGTGTAGGTTGACTGACCCAGGCCCACAAGCAAGCAGGCAGGGCAAGAGTCTGGTTGGGGACCGATGAGGGTCCGTGTGCTGCTTGTGTGGTAATTAAGCTCAGGCTTTTTCTGTCAAATTGGTCAATGGCATTCACTGAACAATAATTGGGTAGATCAGCTAACCTGATTATGATATAATCTATAATCAGGTGTCATAGATTAACACCTTAAAAACAAGGGGCTTGTAAAAGTATATTTTATCATCAATCATTATTAATAGTATTTATTTATCTCTAGAAATGGGTGGTAACCCTCTGCAAAATGGAGGCATTGATGCTGGAGCTTTCGACGGCTTGAAACTGAATTACCTTCGGATTTCTGAAGCTAAGCTAAGCGGCATCCCTAAAGGTAATGTCTTGCACTTTGTAGCTTGTTAAGTGAACCGAAGCAGGTGGGGAAGAGCCAACATCTTGTACCAATGAAATCCCTCTTATTTTTATATGTGTATATGTGTCACCAATTGACCAGCTGTAAAAAACATGTGGGGTCATTGGTAAAAGATGTTGGTTACCTCTTTAAAGAACTTTTGGGAGGGTTTTTTTTTAGCACAGTTTCTTTGGAACGCCCCATCAGCTGGAAGCCTGCTGGAAGATCCTAAAATAACTTGTACATGTAGTTCTATAGAACATCTGTACACCACTGTTGTTCATATGATAGCTGCAATCTGAGAATTTTTTGACAGCAGACTCCATAAGTCAAACACCATTCCCAGATGCCAAAGGGTCTTTCCAAGAAGATCACAGGTTACCTGCTTTATACTTTTGTATATTGCAGTAAAAGCATAGGATGGAAGACAAAACACAAGCACAATGTATTTGGTGCACATTTTGCTTACAAAATTGACATCCGCCTACACAAAGCCAAACGTGTACAGTACAATGCTTTTTTAAAGCAAGGACATACACTCTCTCAAGTGAAACTAGATATATACAGGTGTAATGTGGCTGGAATAGCTTTAATTTACACTTTATTAAATCTCATAATTTGAAAATGAGACCTAAGGTGGCTTGGTACTTCCAACACTTGTTATTTTTAGGTATGTGCAATTATTGGTCAGACATGAGTATCTTTTGGTGGATAGACATGAACATCTTTTGGTGGATAGACATGAGTATATTTTGGTGAATGGACATGTGTATCTTTTGGTGGATAGAAATGAACATCTATTGGTGAATAGCCATGAGTATATTTTGGTGAATGGACATGTGTATCTTTTGGTGGATAGACATGAACATCTTTTGATGAACAGACATGACCATCTTTTGGTGGATAGACATAATTACCTTTTGGTGGCTATATATGAGTATCTTTTGGAGGATAAACATAAGAATCCTGCGATGGACAGACATGACCATCTTTTGGTGGATAGAAATTAACATCTTTTGGTGAATAGCCATGAGTATATTTTGGTGAATGGACATGTGTATCTTTTGGTGGATGGACAAGGGTATCATTAGGTCGATAGACATGAGTATTTTCTGGTGGATGAATATGAGTATCTTTTGGTGGATGAATACGAGTTTCTTTTGGTGGATACATATGAGTATCTTTTGGTGGATAGAAATGGGTATCTTTCGTGAATACATATGAGGATAATTTTAGTGGATAGACATGAACATATTTTGACGGATAGACAAGAGTATTTTTTGGTGGATAGATATGAGGATCATTTTAGTGGATAGACATGAACATATTTTGGTGGATAGACAAGAGTATCTTTTGGTGGATACACATGAACATCTTTTGGTGAATATATATGAGGACCATATGGTGGATAGACATGTTTTGGTGAGCCATAAATTCCCAGTTGTGAGTGGGCCCACAAGAATGCTTACAATGGGAGTCAGTAGTGAAACCCTGGAAATATAATAACATTAGGGCAGCAGTGTATTACTGTCATAATCTGAATGACAGTATAGAACCCTCAAAGCATGTTTTATTATTGTGTATAAATTAACATTCTTTACCTAAATCTCTAAAATGATTACTTTTTATACTTTCAAATACTATCCAGCACATAATACCTTGTTTTTCACAAATGTTTTCATTTTCCAGGTCTGCCCAGCAGTCTAAATGAACTCCACCTGGATCACAACAAGATTCAGGCCATTGAAATGGGAGATTTTAGCCAGTACCCCAACTTATACAGGTAAATAACATAAATTGCAACAATGACATAATGCAATTGATCCACCTTGACCAAGGTCCTTGAAAATGGCCTTGAAAATCCACCTTGACCCATATCTTTTCCCAGCACTTTTTCCTATGTACAAACTAACAATGTGTACTTAGTACTAAGTTAAACACACATAAAGGGAGAAAGGGTAGTTCATATATGAGGGGTTACTTTTTTTCTGTATTATACAGGGTTGTCCTCTCGGGAGAAGTCAAAAACCTGCAGCATGGTGGTTGGGCAGAGGGTGTAATTTACCCCACGCCCTGAGCAGCACAATGCATACAATTTCTATGGATGGGCGGGACTTCTTCATCAAACACCTCCCTTAATAGTAATGATNGGGGCCGTGGCAGTGTTTTACATGAAATCAATGCCTCAGCCCAAGTCCTGGGAGATTTGCTGACTCTCCTGGGATTTGTGAGTATCGCGGAAATTCCACAAAAGACGACAACCCTGGTGTTATAAAATAATAACTTCTGCCTTACAAGCCATAATGATCTCCATACATCATTGTACTCAATTACCAACTACAATTACTCAATTACAGGGGATCCTGATTGGCCATGGCAGGGGGGGATTGCAGTGAGAGGATGATTACCAGCAGCTTGTGGGGGATCAACTAGATCAGACTAGGGGCCCCCCAGTCTTAAGAGCTCCAGGCCTTTATTCGACTCTGATTGTTCTTATACTATGGTTACTTCCAATATCTTCATCCTATAGCCGTGCAGTAGTTTATTCCACATAGTACATGTGTCTAATGTGATGAATGTCTGTTTATAATTCTCAGGCTCGGATTGGGATACAACACCATCAGGAATGTAGAAAATGGCAGCCTTTCCAATCTGCCTATACTGAGAGAGCTCCATCTGGACAATAACAAGCTCTCCAAGGTTCCCCCTGGACTCCCAGATCTGAAATTACTACAAGTGAGTAGAGAACAATGCACATTTGTTTGACATTTTGCAATAAATAAAATTTATAGTTTCCTGGAGATTTCTATCTTCCACAATATAAGGCATCCATAATATTTGCTATAGCTGAATAGTTGAATGAAACTAAATGAGTAATTAGTGCATTCCTCACAACATTCAAAACCTCATATCCCTACATGATACTTGCCAACTCTCCTGGCATGTCCGGTAGACTCCTGCTATGCAGACACCCCTCCCAGAATCCTGGGAGATCAAATATTTTGACACAGAGGGTTTTAAAGCTAGAAATTATACTATTAGGCTTTGCCACAACCATAGTAATGCTATGGGTCACATGCTAGCAGAACAATGGCTCTCACCCGTGTTTTTGGCTTTTACAATTTTTTCTGAATGGTCCCAGGGGTGTTTGTAGAAGTGGAGGTATGGACATATAGAAGTTGTGGTATGGACATTTAGAAGTGGTGGTATGGACATTTAGAAGTGCTGGTATGGACATTTAGAAGTGCTGGTATGGACATTTAGAAGTGCTGGTATGGACATTTAGAAGTGGAGGTATGGACATTTAGAAGTGGAGGTATGGACATTTAGAAGTGGTGATATGGACATTTAGAAGTGGTGGAAT